>APFE031358184.1:0-15721 GCA_000404065.3 Pinus taeda
ACATGACATCCTCGAGGTTGTGGAAGACTCGAGAAGATCCAAAAAGGTTCTAAAGGCTCTGAATGCATCCTTCATAGCTCTGATTCCAAAGCAGGAAAAGGCCATGACTCCGGATGGTTTTCGGCCCATAGCCTTATGTAATGTGGTGTATAAAATTATCTCCAAAGTAATAGCCAGTTAACTCAAAACACTTCTACCCTTTCTCATATCGGAGGAGCAAATAGGCTATGTGGAGGGAAGACAAATCCTCAACAATATCATCCAAGCTCATGAGATCGTGGTACACTCTCTCAAAAGCAACAAACAAGTTGGCATGATCATTCAGTTGGACCTCGTGAAAGCATATGACAAATTGAGTTTGGCTTACATAAGAGAAATTCTGAAAGCCTATGGTTTTGATCAAAATTGGATAATATGGGTAATGAAATTAGTTACCTCAACTAGTTTTTCCATACTACTTAATGGAGCTCCATCAAGGACCTTCACCCCCTCCAGAGGGCTTAGATAAGGAGATCTGCTTTCTTTGTTCCTCTTCGTCCTCATGATGGAAGGGCTACATAGAGCGATTAAAATGGCAAATGCTGAAGGAAGAATTCAGGGTATCAAACTCAATGCGGATGGAGAGGCAAACACCCATCAACAATTTGTATATGATATTATGTTGCAAGGCATACCTATAGTTAGGGAGGCTAAAGCAATCAAAAACATATTAAATGACTTTTCTATGGCAGCAGGCACTGAGGTAAGCCTTAACAAGTCCAAAGTTTTTTCTTTAACACTAATATTTCTATTCAGAAAAATATTACCAAAATTCTTGGATTTCAAAGAGAACAACTACCTTCAAAATATCTTAGCATCCCTCTTACTGACAAACCGCTAAGCAAGAAAGTGTGGGAACCAATTTTAAATAAACTTCAGGACAAGATCAGAAAATGGACATGCAGATCATTAAACCTGGCAGGATGCCTTGTGCTCACACAGGTAGTCTTGCAGGCCATTCCCATTTTTATGTTTTCAGCTCTTCCTGATCCTCAAGGTATTAAGTAGCAAATAAAAAGCATACAAAGGGACTTTCTGTGGGGCATAGGGAAAGAGAAAAGGAAGTGGGCTTTAGTAGCCTCGGACAAGATTTGCAAGCCCAAGAACTGTGGTGGATTGGGGCTTCATGATCCTGAGACCCTTAGCAGAGTCTCGGAAGCCAAGCTTTGGTGGAGATGGATTAAGGAACTGAATGCCCCCTGGGCTAAGATTTGGGAACAAAAATATGCCAAGCATTGGCAGGAGAAGGATCACATTAGAATGTCAAGGCAAATCAGGGGCTCCCATATTTGGAACCTTGCTTGGGATAATAAAAGCATTGTTCAACACCATTGTTTTTGGGAAATTCGAGTAGGGGATTTTGCTCGATTTTGGGAGGATAACTGGCAACAAGAACCCAACCTTTATAGGGATGAATTTGCATATCTCAAAAATGACACAGACATTAAAGGTATGGTACTGGTAAAATACTTTTGGGATCAGGGAAGGAATAATGGAAAATGGAGGGAGGGGAAGGATCTAGGATACAGAGATGAAAACCAACTGAAAACCAAGGCATAAGCCCTCACCTAGGAGTTAGTGCATAGAAGGATTCTTGTCTCTTCCTCCACGGATCAACTAAGATGGGGAAATAAATCTTAAGGCAACTTTAACCTCAAGGAGGCCAAATAGGAAGTCACAGGATTTAACTTTGTGAATCCTGATCAGATCTGGATTAAACTTTGGCAAAGTTTGCATTGGATGAAAATAAAGCTATTCATCTGTCTAGTGCATCAAAGGAAGATCTTAACTTGGGAGAATCTCCTCAAGAAAGGCTTCATTGGTCCTTCCAGGTGTTACCTTTGTGGCACTCATGAGGAGACAATTGAACACCTTCTCAACCTCTGTCCTTTCACTTCAAAGGTGTGGGACTGGGTGGCTACTGTTTTTAGACAAACTAATAGGGATAGTCTCAGCATATCCAACACTCTAAAGAACTGGAGGAAGAACTTCTTAGGGAATGAGATAGTTAATAAAGCCTAGATTCCAGTTCCAAGTTTTGTCATTTGGCATGTGTGGAAAGAACGCAACAGCCGAATCTTCAAAAACAAAACACGCAGGCCCCAACACATAATTGAGCAAATTCTAAGGCAACTCAAAGACGCAATAAGAAGCTTGTTAAGGAACCTTCCTAAAGATCCTCCCTTGCCCCATGAGGAGGGAATTTTACTTCACTTGGGTCTCCAATCTATCAATCTGCTCGATACAATGAAGGAAGTGAGCCTTATAAACAAGTGTGCTACCATCTGGAAGGCTCCTCCTTTTGGTTTCTTAAAGGCTAATATTGATGGAGCAGCTCAGGGCAACCCATGATTAGTGGGCTTTGGGGGTTCGATAAGCGACAATCAAGGACAAATATAGATAATCTTCCATGGCCACTTGGGGAAGGCCACAAACAATATGGCTGAGCTCATGGCATTAGAACAATGCTTGGAAATCCTGGTGAATTCAAGTTCACACAATGTTATAATTGAAGCAGATTCGGAAATAATTATTAGAGCGGCTAAGAATATTAGCAATGGAACCTCTCCAAATAACATGTCGAAGCACTAGAAGCTCTTGCAGGTTTTTTACCGCATCTATTCTCACCAGTGAACCCTTAAAATTGTCAGATTTGCTCATGTGAAAAGGAAGGCTAATATGTTAGCAGATCATTTTGCGAATGAAGGAGTCACAAACAGGGACAAGGATTCTAGGTATGCTTGGGATTCGCTTCCCCCAAGTAAATTGTGGGATGACTGTCTATGTCATGTTACCCAGGATATGGAACTATGGACTAACAGGTTGGATCATAGGAACCCTGAAGACCAGCGGGAGGTTGGAGGACTCCACATAGTCTAACCTACCATGGTTCGACTATTTTCAAAGGTCCGGATTCCCTTTGATTGAATGATGAAAGGTTTGACTCGGATAGCTCCATAGGGTGGGGTAGCCCATGTCATTTGGCTTAGGTGGTGGTTGATAGAGAATCTAGGTGAATGGGATTGGCTCAAGTACTGCCTACTGGAAGAAATTAAGGGTCAAAACGTGGCGAATGGACATGTTTATTTTTCCATGAGTCAACTGGTCCAATACTACAAGCGGTATATCGGGCGGGTCTGTATGGCTTTTGGTTTTTTTGTGTTTGGCTCTGATTCCACTTTTTGAGTGACACATTCCGGAACAAGGAGAGAGAAAATCGCCCTCATCAGACGGTTAACTCTTGCGTTTCTCGTCCTTCCGATATCCATAATGATTGTTGGATCTTAATCAATGGATCAACAGTGGTGATTGTTTGTGCGTTTTGGTCGGACCCGAAAAATGTTTAGAGTATTTTGCTTTAACTTCTGTCAGGTCCATTTGTGCATTTGTTACTTTTCAATTTGACTTGTGGTGGGACCTCTTGTGGGTCCATGGCGAGTTATGCACTTGCCCTCCAAGGTTTTCTAGGCTCCTTGTGCTTTGTTTGGCGGTTCTTCCCGGTTTTCTGCTTCAAGTTCTCTTAGTTTTTGGTGATTGGTTTGGTTTGGCCTGCCCTATTGAACTCTCACAGAGTGGGTGTGGCTCCTTGTAAATTATGTATATTTGACAAAATTTAATACAAGGTCCTACTCTTACTTGATAAAAAAAAGTGATATATTAATTATTTTAATTGAATGGAAAGTATTTTTCTAATTTGGAAGGCAAACCACTTTCGATATTAATTATTTGGAAGGCAAACCACTTTTTTAAGTGATATATTAATTAATTATTTTAAAAAAATTGTTTGAATTTTTATTATTGAGATTGATTTTAAGTGATATATTAATTATTTTAATTGAATGGAAAGTCTTTTTCTAATTTGAAAGGCAAACCACTTTTTAATTTTAAAAAAAAAAAGTTTTAATTTTGTATTATTCAGATTGATTTTAAGTGATATATTAATTATTTTAATTGAATGGAAAGTCTTTTTCTAATTTGGAAGACAAACCACTTTCTATATTAATTATTTTAATTGAATGGAAAGTTTTTCTCTAATTTTTTTTTTTTAACTGTAATGGATATGATATTTTATTAAAACTGTTGGAAAAAGAGAAGGGCTTTGCCGGAGCAGCCCGGATTACATTCTGCTTACACTTTTAGAGCAGCTGCTAATACTAAACCGTTATGGAGGTGTTTCTATAGTTCTGACCTCATTGATGAACAACCACCCTCTGTCCAGAGCACTCCCTCTGTTTGCCATCAAGTCCGCTTCGCTGTTTGATGTTCTGAGAATATGGAAGATTTTGTATGATGCAAAGAATGCGAGGACTCTTTTCAGTCTTTCCAGAGTTCTATTGAGATCGGCATTTCTGAAGAGCTCTCCAACGATCAGCTTCTTTATGAGGATCTCCGAGTCTCCAAAAATCTGGATATCCTTAATTCCTTTTTCTCTGGCGATTTGACAGGCTTTAAGAAGGCTGAGCAATTCAGCTTGGTTGTTAGTCTTCACACCGAGGCCCCAGAAGAAAGAATCCTTGGATCGCCCTTCAGGAGAGAAGATGATACCACCGGTGCCCGAGGGACCGGGGTTTCCTTTAGAATCCTCGTCAAAGAATATTGTGAACAGGTTTTGAGCTCTCCACCAAACCTGAAATGATTCATCTGCGTCTCTCTTCTTCCAGGCTGGGAGCTCTAGATTAGGGGAAGGGAGGATTTTCCTGATTTGCAGTTCAAACTTACCCATCCATCGCTTCTCTATTTGCTAGAGAAATGCATCCTCTTTAAAATACTGATGTTGCACCGTTTCTAGCAGCAGTGATCTAGCCTTAGCTGCTACTTGCAGGGGAGATAGATGGTAATCCTTGAATACCTTCTGATTGCGGGCCAACCAGATCTTCCAGCAGACGAATTTGGGCAACGCGTTCCAGATTTTATGCCAGATCGACTTTTGAGGGATATGCCGAGGGTACCGATGGTTCCATTCAGCGAAGAGGTCTGGTATTGAGATCTGGGCAGGGGAGGATATGTGAAGATCTTGGAGCGAAAAACACCAAACATCCTTTGCAAACTGACAGTCAATGAAAAGATGTTGTGATGTCTCGGCGTTGCTTCTGCAGAGGGCGCACCAATGAGGGCCATCGAAACTTCTTTTGTTTAGATTGTCACCTGTGAGAATCTTGTTGTGGATCAATGTCCAGATAAAGAAATTGACTTTCGGGAGAGCTGTGGGATCCCAAATGCTATTCCATAACGCCGGACTGTGGTTGCTGTTTCCTGTTGTCTGGCAAGCTTTATATCCTTCCGCAGCTGTGTATTCTCCAGAGCGATCCCAGCCCCATCGGTCTTGCATCGATCTATGGATCGGGGCGGCGTCAATGAGCAGGTTCATGAAAAAAAAAATTTGCTGATGGAGATGGTCTGGAGGTGCTGGGATTGCCCAACCAACCCAATCGCCTCTCTGATCCCAATCTGATATGTCGAACAACCTTGTCTTCCCAGCTGCAATTAACCAGTCTCTTATTCCTGTGATTTCTTCATTATGGATTAGAGCGTTTCGCCCCATTATCCTTTCCTGCCAAAGACTAATTCCCTTGCCATTCCCTGGGATTCTATAGATATATCGTTTGAAGATTTTGTTGCTTTTGTAGCAGAGCTTCCACAGCAACGTGTAGTTGGTTGTGTAATCTAGATGGAGGTTTCTCAAATCATTGTTGTTTGTGTATTTTTCTCGCAGAATTAGACTTACAGGGTGACTTGGTTCTTTAAATATTTTCCACAGGATCTTGCTTCCTAAGGCGAGATTGGCCAGGGAAGGATCTTGGATTTGCAATCCTCCTTCATCGATGGGTTTCTTGACTGTTTCCCAATTAACAAGGTGGAGTTTCTTATCGTTGCCCTTGCCTCCTTGCCAAAGGAAATTTCTAAGCAGCGAGGAGATTTGATCCATTATATTTCTGGGAGCGAGCAGAAATGCAGCTTGGTAGATTATTAATGAAGAGAGTTGTGATTTAATTAAGATGACCTTACCTCCTTTTGTCAACCAGTGGCCTCCCCATTTCGAGATCTTGGATTTGAATTTGCAGATTATGTCAGTCCAAAGAGATCTCTTATTCACTCCTGAGATTATGGGTAGACCGAGATATCTGAGTTTCTCCCAATGAGAGTGCCCTTTGAAGCCAAGAGTGTTGGCTATGTTGGAGAGGGCCTGCTGATCTGTGTTCCAACTGTAAACTTCACTTTTGTTTTCGTTTACCAGAGCCCCTGAGACTTTACAGTAGTTCTTTATGACCTTGCCGAAAGCTTTTGCAATTCTGATTGAGGCGCCCCCCAGGAGGATCGAGTCATCTGCAAATAAAGTGTGGTTCAGAGAGCTTGTTCTGTTGGAGGAATTGAGGCCCAGAATGGATCCTATCAATCTTTCGGCTTCAAGTTTTAGGCTTAAGGCTTCAGCCAAGATGATATAAAGGTAGGGGGAAAGCGGGCATCCCTGCCTGATGTCCCTCTTGGCTTTAAAGAAGTTTGTCGGCCTGCCGTTTATGAGAGGAGCTATCCAAGGATTGTTCATGCAAGCTTTTAGTAGGTTGACAAACTGCATGGAGAAGCCAAAGGAAAGCAAGACTTTACTGAGGAATGCTCTATTGACTCTATCGAACGCATTCACCATATCAAGCTTTATTATCATGCCTTTCTCTTTTCTCTGCTTGCTAGAGTGAATGGTCTCCTAGACTTGAATGACATTGTCCAGGATGTGTCTACCTTTTACAAAGCCTCCTTGGGTAGAAGAGATGATTCTAGGTAGCATGGGCTTCATTCTGGTGGCCAACAGCTTTTCCAAAATCTTATAGGAAGCATTACAAAGTGAAATTGGCCTGAATCTGGCAAATGTTTCCAGGTTAGAGTCTTTGGGGATCAGGGCAAGGTAGGTTGAGTTTGTGCTACCACCAACTTTAGCTTTAGACATGAAACCCCTTACCATCTTTTGAAGATCATTTTTAATGATGTCCCAACACACTTTATAGAAATGAATGGTAAATCCGTCTGGCCCGGGGGCCTTGTCGGAGTCCATGGACCAGATAGTCTTGATTATTTCTTCCTCTATAATAGGTTTGCTTAATTCTGTGTTGTCTTCACCAGAGACTAGGGAGGGAATGTGATTGAGAAATTCTGTTTCCTCCATTTCATCTCCTTGATCATCCGGGGTATAAAGATTCTGGAAGTGTTGTTCTGCAGCTTCTTTGACTTGCTGGTTGCCCTTGCAAATTTGGCCCGTCGAGGTCTTTATTTCTGCTATATGGTTCCTTGACAGTCTAGCCCTGAACTGCCGATGAAAAAAGGAGGTATTGCAGTCCCCTCCTTTTAACCACAGGCTCCTAGACTTTAACCTCCAGTATTCTTCCTCGGCTCTAAAAGATTGGTAGGCCGATCTCTGCGCTTTGATTTCTTTGTCCAAGAGATTGTCATTAATATTTTCGCGCTCCATGTCATTTTGAAGGGAATGCAAGGCCTGGACTGCTTCGACTCTGAGAGAGGTGGGGTTAAGCGCAGGTTTCTTGATCCATGCTTTCAATGCTAATTTGGTGCGCTTCAGTTTTTGCTCCCAGACAAAGCTTGTGGAACCTGAGATGGGGGTGTTCCAGGAAGCTTTCACCGTGTCCATAAACCCTTCTCTTTCAATCCACTGGGGAGAGAAACGAAATGGAATGGGACCCGAGTCCTCTTCGTCTTCTAAACAGAGCTGAATTGGCTTGTGATCGGATGACAATTTGGGCAGGATCCTTGTTGTAATAATTTTCTTGTTCATGAGAAGAGACTGCACTAGAAAACGATCAAGTCGAGCTGAGATGTGTTCTTTTCCGATTCTGTTATTTGACCAGGTAAATTGACCTTGGATTGGATTGAAATCTTGAAGATCCCAAAGCTGAGAAAGCTCCTCCACAACGCCTACATTGGGTCTCTGGAGTCAGAACCTCCTCTTTTTTCTTTGGCTTTCAATACAATGTTAAGATCTCCGGCGAGAATAATGTTGTTGGGAGTTTCCTGTTCAAGAAATTCTGCCAAAGATTTCCAGCAGTCTCTCTTTTCTGAATAGTTTACAGGAACATAAAGATTGACAAGGGATATGGATAACTTACTTGGAATGTGAGTGATTTCAGTATATATCCAGTGCAAGGTATGATGAGTGCTGATCAGCTGGAATTGTTCCTCGCTCCATAGCGTTGCCAGGCCTCCCGAGGATCCCCGAGCGTTGACAGCTATGCCTGTGTTTTTCTTCCATTTTGTTTTACTGATTTCCAGCAGGGCTTGGCCTGCTATCTTAGTCTCTTGGAGCATGAGGATATCAGAAGGCTCCGATTGTAAAAGATCCTTGACTTCTTCTATTTTTGCGGGGTTCCCCAGTCCTCTGCAATTCCAAGAGACTAACTTCATTATTTACCTGCGCTTAGGGTGGAGCCGCCCTTGGAGGACCTGGGCCTATTACTTCTCCCAATTGTCATTTCTATCGTGGATTGGCTCCCTTGTGTCTTGAGCCTTTCTGCGTCTTCTTCCCTTTTTTCCTTGCGGGATCTTCTTCCGGGTCTTTTTAATGGCCTCTCAAAGAGTTCTTCCTCTGAGGATTCGGAGCTTTCAGCTATCTTTTTCTTCGTGACTTCGGCATACGTGGGGCTTGTGGGGCTGCCTTGGGAGACTTCGATGTGGATGATTCCCTTTCCCTCTTTGTTTTGCGGAGGGATTTCTTCCAAGTTCTCTTTTTCCTGTTCTATGATCGGTGGATCTTGATGCGCCTCCTCGGCTCCTTTTGTAATTTCTCCTGTTTCCTGAGCTAAGGTGATGTTGTTCCCGTCACTTGTTGTTGCGCTTTTTCCTGTGTCTTTCTTTGCTTGAGCTGTTCTCTGGACGAGGGTCCATTGTTCTCCGTTCTATTTGTCAGCCTGCTTCTCTGCTTTCTTCTTGCAATTTTTGGCGAAGTGACCGTAGCCATGACAATGTCTGCATTTAAAAGGAAGCTGTTCGTAATCGAGCTCCTGGATGTGCGTCCAACCTGCCACCGTGAGCTTGATCGCTTCAGGCAATCCTTCTTCCAGATCCACTTCGACGCAAATGCGAGCACAAGAGTATTGGTCTCTTCTTACTGCCTGATCTATATATTTGCCTAATGCACTACCTATGGCCTGAAACGATTTTTGATTCCAACAGTGGAGGGGCAGGTGAGGAAGCCTAACCCACACTGGCACCGCAGATGGGACGTCTTGGGAGGGATCAAAGTCATGATTCCATTGATTTAAATACAGTCCCTGCGGCCCCATGAAGTAGGGGCCATTTCTGAAGATTAGGCTTCTGTCCTCCGAGCTCTCGAAGACGAAGACGAAGTACCCTTTGCCCACGAAGTAACTCTTTACGTCGTTTTTTATCAGAGGTTGCCAGTTTCTTTGGGTCCAATCCTCCACGGATTTGGGAGAGGACCATAGGCCTGTAAACTGGCCTATGAGGCCTTTTTCTGCCAAGTTCAGAGTGGCCTTGCAGGTGTCCTCCTCTGGTAGGGCAACAGAGGGAATCGAATCCATTCTTTTTATGAATTTTTGCTGAGATGCTGAAGGAGCCCGATTTTTTCCATTCAAAATCAATTTCCTGAATGCAGAGACTTTAGGGGGTGGATCCCCAGGGGGACAGAGCTCTCAGGAGCCTCCATCTGGCATCAGGGGGAGGGGCGAGGCTGTGCGGAGGGGCGCACCAGCCTTATCAGCACCACAGACGTGCAGGATTGGTAGCAGAGGGGATCTGATCGCTGAATAGGAGCAGAGGGAAGAGCGAGGCTGTGCGCAGAGGCGCAGCAGCCTGAAAGGCGCAGCAGGCTCTCAGAACCCTAGGAGGAGGGTCAGGCCGCGCGCAGCAGAGAAAAAAATTTTCATTGAAAAGAAATCATAACATATTTTTTACAAAACTACTTATTATTAAAAATGAAACTTTGCCTGAAAGTTTTTCTCTAATTTGAAAGGCAAACCACTTTCTAATTTAATACTGAGAAAATGTTACAAAATTATGTTATATTATATAAACATTTTGAATCAATAAAATTACATTAAAGTTGAAATTAAAATAATATTTAAAAATAATTATTATTAATTAAATCAACCTAATATTTATTTTATATCATTGTTACAAAAATTATATTATGGAAGAGATATTAATAAACTTATAATTATATAAAATATTTTACCAATATAAAATTACATTAAAGTTAAAATTAAAAATATATTTAAAAATAATAATTATTATTATTATTAATTAAATCAACCTAATTTTATTTTATATCAAGATTTATCAATCACCCACAAAGATTAAATTAAGAAAATTTCTCAAGTTGCTCACATTTCTTCAAAATTTCTTATCAAAAAATAAGTTCATATAACATATTTCATGATCTCTCAAGTCTAGATAAATCAAAAAAATAAGTTTGGAAAAAAAGAATCCCTCTCATGACTACATAAATCCAGAGTCAAACTGCATCTACGATGGTCATATATAAATTCAAAACTTATAAAAAAAAATTATCAATATATAGATATCATTAAATGTTTCACTTTAAAGAAATTATTACTGAGTATATAAAATGTGTAGATATTCATACCTTTCTGGCCAAAGTTGTCCTGTAAGTTAAAATGTGAGCCATGACAGGTATAATGTAGATTGTAAAATTGAGTAGGAGAGCACCTCCTGTAGAGTTGATAGGTTTGAATAAGGGGAAATGATTGCAAGAAACCATATGGGAATCACCACAGGCAGCCTCGCTAGTGCACACTTCACAATGCTCTTTGTATCGTGCATTTCAATAACCTTTTACCACACAAAGTATAAGGGGGTGCATGTGAACCCGAAGGTAATGAATTGCAACCATTTCAAATTTTGAAACTCTCATTTATGCTTCAGACACTGCAACAACAAAAAAATTATAATGGAAATTGTTGTTTCAGACCTTGTGAATGAGCATTAGAACGACTGCCAGGTCGTGAAAGCTCAACTTGGGAAGCAAGGAAAGGGCATTTTCGTTGTTAGTGTCAGTATTTGCAGCCTTCCTCCAGTGATCAAACATGCTCTTACACAAGTGATTTTGAGGTGTCAAGGTCAAATTTTATCATTTCAGTGAGTCTTCAAGTAAAATTTGGTCACTAGGCATTAGGTCTAGAGTTTTCTTTCACTCCTTTCAAAGTCGTCTAGATGTCGGTCTATGCCACTATTCAGCTGAGTCTAGCATCATTCAGAAGGTTTTCATTATCATGTCAAGTTCCATTGGGTCATTTCACACCTTGTTCATGCTTTAGTTGCGCCTAGGCAAGGTTCATTTCCCTCTCCTAGGGTTTTGAAGCTAATTTCTCTTGGATGGTCAAATCATCGAACAAAATTGTATCCTGATGTTCATACACCTTCCCTTATCCATAATTTACCTTACCAAACACTTCCCATCACTGAGATCCCCCAAATTCCTCATTTTCTCACAAACCCTAGTTTCTTGCTACAACTTGGCAATTTTCTATGTTGGGCATGTGTTTTGCCTTTTTGGACCCCTTCCCCTCACTCAATTTCTAAGATTCCACTTTCCCCTACATCCTAACATCCCTCCATACTTCCCAAAATCTCCTCAAGAATATTAGTAGCTCCCTATCTCCTTCATTTCGCTTCATTTCAGCAAATCCCTTGTCCCACACATCGGGATATGTTTCACTCAAATGATGTTTCTGAGCAATAAAAGATAAATTTGGGAAAATTGAGAGAGGTTTTTTCCTATACCAGACCAAGGAAGACAAACCTCCTTCACTTTTTACACAGGTGTCATGGTTCTGAAGAAATGTCAAAAATACAATTGCCTCGGGAGAATTGATGCACCTCTGGAGCGACCTAGGGAAAATCATGTTTTCTCCTAGCTCAGTTGGCCAAATGACTTGCTTGATGATCCAAATGATAACTAGAGACATTTATATTTCCAATGAGTTATCATGCGCTCAATTTTGAGTTGAGGAAGGCATTCAAAAGTTGACTGTAACAGCACTCTACCTTTAGGCAACCTCATTTGGTACAGTTCGACCAGTCTTGGGGGATTTGATTTTCGACAGCGAACATTAGCTCCAAATTGCACAATTCTAGTTCAGTTGGAAAGTAGATACACATATATTTCCAATGAGCTATCATGAGCTCAATTTGGGGTTGCGAAAGGCATTCAAACATTGACTGCAACAACACTCTACCTTAAAGCAGCCTCATTTGGCACAGTTTGACCAGTCTTGGGAGATTTGATTTTTGACAGAGCCAATAAACTCCAAATTGAAAAATTCTAGTGGTTTTTGAAAGAAAACAGGATAGGATTTCCAACGAGCTATCCTGCACTAAATTTGGACACTGGGAAGGCCTCCAAAAGTCACCTGGAAAAGAGCGCGACGCACAGGAGGAGGAGCGCAACAGTTTTATAAATATTTTCACTCCATATGGTCAGTTATACAAGTGGCAAAGGAAGGAAAAGGGCCACCCAAGCCATTTTTCATGTCTGTGGCACTACACCTATAGCTGATTTTTGGCTCTCCACCTTCATTTTGTGACCCTTGGGCGTTCTATCTCTTCATGGCACATTTTATATATTGTATGCAAACCATTTGCAAAGCGAATTGGTTGGTTGGCTTGTAACTTCTGGGGGACTGTGGGAAAGAAAATTTGTTTCTGCACTGTATATTTTTACAGAGAATTAATAAAAGGCAGCAGCTCTGTTTCATGAGATTGATGTGGTTGTGAGTGTAGCAAGTGTGTCTCGTATGTTTCATATGTATCTTGTTATGTTTCATAGTTCATTTCGTATTCATTTCTGGTGAAATGTTTTGAGTGAGATCAGGTAGAATTTAATTCTATTGCTCTACCTGTGGGAAAATTTCATGTGCAGTGTTTCATTCTTCTATTGAAAAGGATTCATGTTGTCCATGCCCTTTTCAACTTCTTAATCAATCTCTCCATTTCTTTGTTATGTTCCATAGTTTCATTTCGTATTCATTTCTGGTGAAATTTTTCGAGTGAGATTAGGTAGAATTCAATTCTATTTCTCTACCTGTGGGAAAATTTCATGTACAATGTTCATTCTTCTGTTGAAAAGGATTCATGTTGTCCATGCCCTTTTCACCTTCTTAATCAATCTCTCCATTCCGCCATATCTTAAAATTAAAATTGCTATGCTTTCCACCTACCTTGCCTCATGAAATAATTTGTGCCTTTATGTTAAGTTCTTTGTTCATTGAGGTCTAGTGGTCCCATAACATCCCAGAAACACAGTCATTCATAAAACTCACTCCTTATATTCATTTTCACTTACTAGCCTAAGACAAATAGTCCCTTGTAAGTCATCTCAGGCCATTTCATTTACTTATTCGCTGAGTGTGACTCGGAGAGAGCCCTCTCCTATTCTGGTAGGGCTAGCTACCAGACTAAGCGTGGTTTGTGGTTACCCTGAATTTTGCCTTCTTTCAGCCTGAGGTGGATTTAGGTGCTAACATAGTGGCGACTCCACTGGGGAGAAAATGGTTTGCTTGTAGATTGTCTTGCCCCATGACATATCTCAAGTTCAGATCTGATGTTGATGGTGAACAACGATCAGACAAGAAGATGGTTAAAATCATTCCCCTGGCAACTCCTTTCACTAAAGAATCCAGCAATCAGGTGCTTCATGGTGACTCCACTGCAGAGGGATCAGTAGCTTTGAGATTTTTTAAAATGGAGCGGATTGCAAGAATATAAGCTCCCATGAGCCGAGATCACATCCCAGGCTTCCCAAATAAAATTATGAAGGTAGACTGGTCAAGGAATCTGCCTACGTTTAAATATGATGGTAAGAAAGACGCTGCTTTACATCTAGTCCGATTTCACATGCATATTCGCGAGTTGAAGGTTGATTTTCCTGAAGATTGCTTAATGAAGATATTCATGGCCACTCTAGAAGGTGAAGCCCGATCTTGGTATGAAAATTTTCCTGCTGCTTGTATTTACTGTCTTAAGGATTTTCATGCCCTGTTCATTGAAAGATATAAAGACTCTTATCCATCATTGAATCTAGTTCATGATTGTTGCAAGCATGCTTATGGTTTTATTGAGAGCCTTGAAAAATATTATGAGGATGATAATTTTGTGGATGATGAAATCATGGAAGCCCTGTATGAAAATCCCTTTCAACGGCGTAAAGACGATCATGAAAATTTGCAGCACGATTAAGATTGTAGTACTGTGAAAAATGAAGGAATTTTACATCTTGATAGTCAACATGAATTACATGAAATGGATCAACAGTATGAGGAAAATTTATATACTCCTTTGCTTGAAAATATTGAAGACAATCACTGTTTGAGCAAAAGGAAACAAAAGGTCTTATCTCCTTTGTCTGAAGACGAGATATATCAACTCTTGCACGGTCATGTTCCAGCTCAAGCTAAAGCACATTTTCAATGCACACATGGTCAAGAAAGTGTTGGTGAAACTTTCTCCTATTTTGAAAAGGATGACAGTCCGGTGAACATCTTTATAGATCAACAGGTTGAAGATATCCATATGACTGAAAGTGATGAAAGAAAAGGGGTCGGTTCAGATTTGTCCATAGAAGAAGACAAAGTTTTGGGTCCAAATGTTCTCATGTCATCATAACAAAGCCTTCATAAAGAGGTAATCTAGTCAGTTCATAAACAACAAGATGAGATATGTAGTCAAGTAAGCAAAAAGCTTTCTCTGGATGAATTTATGGTAGATGTTAAAAATGTTAGTGTTGGGTTTCAAGAATCATCCGAAGTTGCTTTTCTCATGATTGATGAATGTGATGAATGTAATGAGTATCTAGCTGTCATATCATGTCAAGATGATCATAAATATATTCAAACTATAGTCGACCAGACCATTATGGATTCCATTTCAGATTCTTCCTCATATGTTTCATGTTTTGAAGTGTTCTTTGAAGAGGAAATCCACTCATCTGCTTGTTCAAAATTTTTTGAGGACCATGAACATACTTTTTATGAAGTAAATTATGAAGGAAGATCAGAATCAAAAGAGAAAGACATCTTGTTTCTTCAGCAGGAGGAGAATTTTCATGTTTTTCATGATCCAATGGCAGATTTGTTGCACATAGCAGTGAAGGTCATTATTGCAGTATTCAGTGATGAAGGAGATCATGGCCAATTATGTTTTTGGATGCCCAGTTACCAGTATGTGTTGTTGACCAGAAGATCTGATCGAAAGAACCAGTCAAGAAGCCATCTTCTTGATTGGTTAAATTGGCAGTTTGATATAGTTTGATGATATATAGTCTTGTAAGAAATGCAGGTGGTCATGCACTACCACCAAGCTTTAGGTTTTAAGTTCAGTTATTAGTGTTTTGAGTTAGTTTGTTGGAGTCAAGTTTTTTTAGTCATGTCAGTTTGCATTGAGTCAGTTTCAGTCAAGTTTCAGTCAATAAATTGAGTCATGTTGGTTTTCCGGAATAATGGACTGCATAGCCCAATGGACAAAAGGCACTGTCTAGCTCTTCCAAAGATCTGCTATTCTTGGCACCTCCAAGGAGCTACCATCCCCCATTGGAGCCAATGTTAGTGTCAGTATTTGCACCCTTCCTCCAGTGATCAAACATGCTCTTACACAAGTGATTTTAAGGTGTCAAGGTCAAATTTTATCATTTTAGTGAGTCTTCAAG
>APFE031358191.1:0-10923 GCA_000404065.3 Pinus taeda
CACTCCATAGTAATCCATCATCACTCAGTCCTGCATATTCTATTTAAGGAATAATAGTATGATTTGTTTATATGGTTTAAAGTTATTTTCTACTTAGGTGGCCTCTGCAAAGGCCTAGCAGCGAAAGTTGGGGACTCTGAGTATCAATTGTTGGGTTTGGGTTGTAGTGCATGAACACAAGGTGGTTTCTAGAGGCAACAGTTGCAATAGAGAAAACTCGAGTGTTGATTTTTAGTGGGATGCTAGTGTGAGAACTATTGGTCTGAGTGTTGTTAGTGTGAGAGTTTTTGGTCTGAGTGTTGCTAGTGTGAGTGTGGTTGCTAGTATGGGAGCTTTGAATATGAGTATTGCTATTCTGGTGGACTGGGAAGGGGTTTTGGAACATAACCTTAGGGACAATTTAGAATTGGAGGTTTGTGGGTTCCTGGAGTTGTGGATCATGGGTATACTAGAGTTGGGGGTGCATGATTGGGGGGTCTGTGGAATCCTAGAGAGGCTTGCCAATGATAGTTTGAAGACAAATATGAGTGTGCACAACAATTATGCTAAGGATAACTCCCTGTCGAGCTCTTGGGGTCATCACAGGCCTAGGACAGGGGGGTCGAGGGTGAGTAATTCTCTGGTTGATGGTAGAAAAAAGTAGGCCTGCAAAAAATGTGTGTAGGATCACTTAGAGATACCAGATGGTTTGGATGTGCTGTAATGTTGCATCCATCAATAGAAACTGGAGAATATGGCCATGCAGGAGGGGAAATTGGAGAAGAAGGAATGAATTCGCCAATTGGAATATGAGGTGGATGTTGCGCCAGCAAATCGAATAGTTGAAGCTCAAGATGGAGAAGAGCAACAAGATCAATGAAGAAGACTCCACCGGGTTGGATTTGAATAGGAGAAATGAAGAAGTATCAACTAGACTGAATCTAAACAGTCTGATGCCAATGGACATTTAGTTTGTTCTCTCTCTAGTTTTACAAATGACCTTGAATGGCATACTTCAAATGTAAATAATTACTTTTTCAGTTTTGTCGAATATATAGCTATAGGATCTCTAGAATGATAAATTTTTGTAAGAACCAAAGTGAAAACTCTTATAGAAGGAAAGTGGAACAATTGATGTATCAACAGCCCTCAGTAGGCTTGAAAATACTTTGTAAAATCTCGATTTTGCACATGAACGGACGCATTTTTTATATATAAAAATCTACTCATTTTGGCTAAAAAAATAAAATCATTGCTGGCTAGATTAAATTAATTTAGTGATCTATGCAAAAATAGTAGAAGGTGTTGGGTATTTAGACTTACAAGTTTATTTTTCACAATTATTAATTCGTAAATTGCGATAGATATTACATTAGACAATTCATCACAACAGTTCTGATAAAATTAATCTTAAAATTGGCAATATGCAGTACATGGTTTATTTCTCCTTGGATTTATGGATCTATTAATTGTTGTTTAGTATCTACGCATGCAAATTATAATTATTCATAAAATAGATAGCAATAAAATAAAACTCACAGACGACAAATTAACACCAGATATAACCTGGGAAACCTTTCTAGAGAAAACCTAGTTGGAAGGTGAGGTTGCTTTGCTCTTTTTCTCTGAATGTAAAATGTATACAAGTACAAAGAAGTGAGGCATGTGGCCTATGGGATGTTACAATGCACAATCCCCTCTATTTTCTCTCTCCCTGTCCACTTTTGGCTACTTTACTCATCTAGGGAACAGAATGGAACCCCTTTTCCTCCTAGTGACCTAGTGATAACACAACCTGATAGCCTACTCATGTTTAGGTTTGACTCCTTCAACTCTGAATTAGAGTTACAATATGGATTATTTTGGAGTCTTCTTCATCATGATCATGTGGTTATCCCATTTTCCATGGATAATCAAGGATGGCATGGCATGCTCATGAATTATGGTGGTCAATATAGGAAGATCAAATTCTGAGTGGCATAACTTTTACATACATACTCTGATTGAGATGATTCTTACACTATTGAATAGGTAGTTATGCATAGAATATCACAAAAAAGTGCTACACTTAAGTGATAAAGTTTTACCCCAAAAAAACACCATTTAATGACTCAAACTTATCTCATAAAATTTCATACCCTAATTTGCCAAACTAAGTCTCCTTGGTAAAAATGATCTTGTGAATTGATTCATCCACCTTTTCCACTATAAAATAATCCAAATAGATGAAAAAAATATAATAAATTTTTGTATATTTCAAAATTTAAAATAAAAAAACATTTATTATATTTCATATAAAAATCATGCTTAAAATACCAAAGGGAAAGATAATTGGGGTTTTAATTAATTAATTCGCCCAAAATTATTAAACCTACACAAACCCATGATTATGATATCAAAGAAATCAATAAAATAATGGAAACCTTCAAATATTTACTTATATTATGATTTTATCTGTTTGCAATAATTTAACTTACATTATAAAACAATATACATATTTTGATTTTCTTTATTTATAAATCTTCGCAAAGTTTTTCAGGCTTGTTTAAATGATTTTTTCCTTAACGAATTACCTTTGCAGGTATCCTATAACGCGACTTTTGAAAGTTTTTCAGGGCGGGATTTTTACGGTCAACAATCCGCAACAATTTTATCTGGAATCCCAACGTTGATAGCTTAGTTTTGCACAATCAATGGCTCCCAGGGGTTTTCAGGGCCGCTGAATCCAAATATGCAGTAAAAAGCCATTTTAACTGCAAAATCAAGATTAACCTCATTTCTTTCCGCCGGATTCCCGTCACCGGAATCCAAAAAAGTCGCATTAATCAGACAACTCATGACCTTTTCGGTCCTTTTCGGTTTGATTTCATTTTTATTTTATTTGGTAGAATGTCACCATTTTCAAAAAGGAAAAATATGTCCAAGAGTACTCTAGGTTTAATTCAGAATTCCCAAGTTGAATGAATCCATATATTGAATACTTATATAAGGGCAATCCAGGTCTGAATCAAAAAGAAGGTTGCTTGAGTTTTCTTCTAGATGTTCAATGTGATGCTGACATATGGATACAAATGCATTATTAACAAGTTCTTTTAGAAGTGACAGAGGTTGGATGCCTCACATTTGGATTTAGATGTAATCCTAAAATTTTAGTTTTGTTTCCTTTGAATGTTGGATATCAATGATGAGTCCATTTTGTTTTCTTTCTAATGTTTATTGGCATACTGTCATTAGCGATTATGTGGCAACCAAGTTGGATCATTGATGTGGCATTAATGACATATCATTCTTTGGGCATTAATTTTTAAGTAATTCAAACGTGGCAATTGAGTTGGACCACTAACGTGGTAATGATGATATCATATCCAAAATATAGAATATTTATGCCTGACTAATTAATATTATAGATGTTTGTATACTAGAATGATCACCTCCATATTCACTCACCATGTAATCCATCAAAATTTTCATGTCATCCTACGTATTTAGTCTGTCGTGGATATCGAGTTTATATTGTTAATCGATACCAAAATTTGATTAAGTGTCCTAGCAGACGCTGTTGAGATTTTATGTTTTATTAAATTGGGCAAAAATCTCATGTAGGTGACAACAAGAGGATTTGTTGCTATATTAGCTCCATTTTGTTGAGGAGGAGTTATTGCATCCTATATTTGTTGTGAGAGAATTTATGATTCAGTTTTATACTCCTAGCTATAAAAATATAAGCCCGTAGAGGATATTGAGTAGTGAAGAGAGTGTGTGAGGAATTAAAATTGTTGTAATCTCCTGTTGGATAATAAGATTGTCGATACCTCTGTTTTGGTGGATGTAGCCCAAATTGGTTGGGTGAACAACGTTAAATCCTTGTGTTATTTTTTATGATTTTATGTGTGCTGTGTATGCCTTTTAAATTTCCTCTGCGCATAGAATTCCTTGGGGATTAAAAGAGGGTCTGCCATTTGGCATAGTCTCAGAAAGAACCAGTCTTTCTTTATGGGTAACTTGCGCTGGAGGGTCTTCTCGGGATCAAGTATCCTCATAGGTTTTGATTCCATTATGAATGGCTTGGCCTCTCCTCTTCCTCATGCTCTGGTCTCTTTTTTCCACTCAAGAGGCACTTTCACGTGGGATAAACTGATAAAATCTTGGTCTTTTACATCTCCGGTCTGGAAGGATGAAGTGGACCTTCTTATGCCTCCTTCCATCTTTTCTATCTGGAGTTCTGTTCGGCATGTTTTACAGGGATTGGCTATTCGTCGCACCGGCACAAAGGATGTCCTTGCATGGAATCTGCCTCGTTCTCCCTTATCTGTCCACGTAAAGGATTTGTATGTAGCTCTTTCCTCAGGGTCAGCGATCACCGATCAACTGATCTTTCCTCCCTCGTTATGGAAAGTCTCTTGCCCTCTTAAGATGATCCTTTTCACGTGGCTTCTTTTCCGGAACAGAAATCTCTCTTGGGAGGTGCTTCAAAAGAAAGGGTGGCAGGGTCCGGGCCGCTGCGTTATGTGTCTGAATGCTGTTGAGACAAATTATCATATGTTTTTTCAATGTCCCGCTTCACGTCTTATCTGGTATGAACTTTCCATATCTCTTGGTTTTCCTCACCTTTTTTTTTTCCTCTGTACAGGACGGTTTTAAATGGTGGAGTGATCAGATAGCTCCTTGGCGCTCTTTGTTTACTTTGGTTTGTTGGTCCTTGTGGAAATGGAGAAATGAATCCATCTTCCAAAACTCCAGGCGGCCATTGTTTTCTCTTCTGCTTGGCATCAAGGCAAATCATGATATTTTTGGCTGATCGGACCTACTGTCCTTGCCTCATAATCCTTTTTGTTGTTTCTTACCATGTGTCAAATGAACATTTTTTTTGAGGAGATTCTCGTTTTTTATTCATGATGCATTGTATTGCAATTTTTACCAAATATGGACCTGTATTTTTATCAGATCTCAAGATCCGGTTTTTGAAAGGGATCATTTAACACCCTGCACATCTCGGATCTTCAGGAAAATTGTGGCTCTTTGGATCTTATTATATGGATCTTTCTATGTAACTCAGACAGTTTTTATATTATCTTAATATAAGAAAATGTGGTTTTTCTTCTGAAAAAACAATCACATTGTGCACCATTAGACACAATACACATTGGGTTGGTAAAACATTATAAACTAAATGGTTTAATTTTACCATCACTATAAAAGTCTAAAGAAGTTAACTTTCTGATATGGCCATTCATTTCCTCTGCAACCCCAAAGTTCATATTTGATTTAAACGATATTGAATCAAGTTTATTGTTGAAGGGTAAATCATGGAAATGAATAGATTATTATGATTTTTATTATAATGGTTGAAGACCAATTTATTTTTAATTCATTCTATTTTTTGCAAATTAATAGTATAAAGGAAATAATCCTAAAGACCCGAAGTATGACTAGAGAATAAAGGAAGAGAATTCATGCTCGTCGACTAATAAAAAAACACGATAAGTTCAACATTTTGAATCAATGAAAAATCCTGATAGCAAATGTTATTAATTGATATTAAAAGTAATTAAAGGATTTTATCAATATTTTTTGCTAAACTATATATATAGTGAGGAATTTGAACGAATAGATGAAGTAATAGATTAATATAGATATCATTTTTTTTAGTAAATAGATTGGAAACTTTGTAATCAATCCTATATATTTTTATCAATTTGAATGTGATTTTGAATATCTATGAGTGGGAAAATTTAAATGGTAACCTATACATTTTTTAGAAAGGTTTATGACAAGATTAAAGACTTTATGGCTAGAAAACTTGGTATGGTAGTTGTGTATTTTTATCATTGAAATAATTTAAATTGAAGGCCAGTATTTTGTTTAGAAGTTGATGGTGTGAACCAACAATTTTATACAATATATTTTTGTAATTATTTGATTTGAAGTTTACATTATAAAATAATGAAATTCATTTCTTGTTTTTTATAATTCTTAACGAGAAGTAATCAAATTCAGAACTACATTATATTCAATTTTAATAGATATTATTTAAACCATAGTTTATCAATAATGTAATTGAGCTATATGTTACTTGATTTAGTGAATTCACTCATTGGAAATCACGTAATTAAACTTCCAAATTTATAAACTACTCCATGGCTACCTAGACTACAGTACATACATAATACATACATATTATCATATATATATATATATCATATATATTATATATATTATATTATATATAACTTCTTATTGCTATGTATTTCTAGCACCGAAATTTTAAGTAATTTATATCTTATATATTATAACTACCCCTAGCTATCTAAGAACACACACACATACACTTAATTAGTTAGTTAGTTTATATTAGTGTTATGTCATATATTTCTCCTTTCAATTGACATTTTGTCACAACTAAAACTTTTTTTAAGGCAATCGAGCCCATATATGGGTGAATATAACCATACCAAATGAATACAGGTCTAATTGGGACGTTGAACAGGTTATATTCCTCATTGTTGTTGGTAGGGTCAAATCTAACTATTAACACAATGTTGATTGATTCAAATGGTTCTCATAACTTTATCAATTACAAAATAGCTAAACTTCTCAATTGCTTCATATCTCTAGCATCAGAATTTCAAGTAATGATGTAGATGGAAGTGCCATAAATTTTATGTGGAGTACTTGTTGGAATATTTAAATGGGTGGTGTTCATTTTGTATTAGGGGTCCAATGTTTACAATCATTGGGAATGATAGCCCTAAATTTTCAATATTTTTCACAATACTTTCCTTGATAAGGATATGAAATTATATTTATAGGTATCCAAGGGACACCCTATAAAGAGATAAGCTCTAAAATCATCACAAAATTACTCTGAAATGGACACCATGGTGTAACTGCACAATTCTATTCACCGGATATCCAAAAATATATTTCCTCGACTTCAATGGATCTCCAAAATGTTACCAATAACCATTCCATGATATTTGGAGAGATGCCTAAGGGTATTCCACCTACTCAAAAGCATGACCATGTTATTCATTTGCAACCTAGAAGTGTACCACCTAACATTAGGCCTTATAAGTATGCATATGCCAAAAAATTAACTTTGAGTGTAGGATTAAAGAAATGTTAGAGGTTTGCATTATTCATCCTAAACAAAGTGCTTTCTCTTCACCAGTGATGATGTTTGTTCAGTCACGTAAATTACCATTTCACATCCTTTTACCATCTTTTCACAACATTTTTCTTAACTCTTAATCATTTTCTACCTTCTCGTAACCTTGTTTTACTCCATTTTTATGATTACATGTGGGATTAGGCTCAATAATTTTCAATTGACTTATTTTAGTATTTTAAGTGAGTTTATGATTAAATATTATAAAAATAATTATTTCTAATATCTTTTAAAGTTGGGAGAGTTTTGTGATGGTTATAAGTATATTTTAAGATTCCAAGAATGCATTTTTTTACAACTTAATGTCAATTTGAATTTTCTCCTCAATAATTGAATATTTACCGTGGATTTGGGATCATGAGTCAATCATCCAAGATATGGAAAGAATCTTGGAGCTTTTGAAGAAATTAGTTAGGAGTTAATAACATATATCTTGGAGATATTTATGAGAATATATTCAGATGGACATGTATAGAGTTATGTAAATAGCAAGAAGTAATAGAAAAAGAGAGTCTGGTGTTAGGAAATGGAGGAAACCAACATTATGTGTAAAACTAGCTTGTGAAGCCAGTAATTGTGATGAAAAAATAGGCTGGTATGCCTGTGAGTAATTCTCATTGAGAAAATACCCAAGGGCCTATGTAAAGGCCATGTGAGCACTGATCCAGGTGGATCTTTAAATACAATGGCATGGAAAAGCTCAAAAATCAAAGTACTCAGAATGAAGTCAAATCAGAACCAGAACGTAGATCTTGTCATCCTGATACCAACGACATGAACAGTACTTCAATCCAAGTCAGGATGATGAAGTTATCACGAAAGGAAGGTTGCTTTGTTCCTTAAGAAAATGAGGATTTTCCTTTAAAAAATGGGTTTGAAGCCTTAAAGGCAAAATCGCAATCGGAGGATTCATGGAGGCAGACTTAAGAAAGGCGCAGTGGAACCCTCGATCGTCGATCTCCGATTAAATCGGATCGGCAATCAGAGGGAAATTGGCATCGGCGATCAAAGGATTGATCTGCTGACGCCGATATCAGCGATCGGTAATTGGCGGTGCGATCGGTCGACGCCAATATCGGCGATCGGCGTTCTCCCAATTAACAAGGCTCAGAACCTCAACGACTTGTGATTGCGATGTTGAGTCAGACCCAATAAGAAAATACGTCCGATTTAATGATTTTTGAAGTCTGGGGCTTCAATATTTTGGTCGAATTTTAGTGTTTTTTGGGATTTTTGGGTATTATTTGTTTCAATGATAAAGAGACCATTTTAAGGGGCAGTTGTGCCTACCGATCCTTCCACACCACCGGCCTCTATTGTGAACCAGACAACCCTAATTTAAATGGGATTTTGTCCAAAAACCCATTATAAAAACATGATGGTTGGGAGAGCACGGGGGGAGGCATTTTGCAGCACATTGTTTTATTTGGCAGGAGGTCAAGAGTGCATTTTGTCTATTTGGGACAAGTTTCAGAGGTTTTCAGTGCCACGGACACTTGGATGCTACCCACTTCTCCATCTGAGGTCTCCATTTCACAGCCATTAGTCAGTTTGGAGGTATAATCCTCTTGTATATAGTTGATGATTGTAATTCTCTTCTTTCATGCCATTTAATATAAAGGCCTCCCCATTGTTGAGTTGGGCCCGGAGACGTATTCCGAATTGGACGAACTCCATTATCAAGCCTTGGTGTTTTCTTTTTGTGCCTTTTATGTGTTACCTTCTTCTTTTCCTATGTGCACATTAAATTTCAGTGTTAAGCTGCAATTTTGCATGTGATTCTTTTCATACATATATAAGTGAAAGTATCCTGGATCAAGTGGTATCAGTGCAGGGCTTTTTAGATGTGAATTGCATGTTTGTATGCTAACAAGAAACATGCCTTAAATAGGCGAAGGGGAACTAGAACCTTTCGATCCAGAAGCATGGCGTGCACTTCGAAGAAGAAATATGGCCGAAGATGAAGCTCATATTGAAGGGGAGAATGTCAGTCAGTTGGTTTTAAGGCTGGAGAGAGTAGAGGGAAGAATTGCAGGAGAACTAGGTTCAGCACATGGAGATGGTGGAGGAGAGCACCCTCCTTCTCCTCCGGAGAATGAAGGTTCTTCTTCCCCTCACCATAATAATCCCATAAATCCCAGGGACGCATCTAAGAAACCTTTCTTTAAATTAGATGTTAAATTTGATCTCCCAATTACTTAATAATTGGATTAGGTAGATTGAGGTCAACTGCAGGATTCAGCAGATCATGGAGGACGAGGAAAAGATCCAATTGGCCTCTCTATGGCTAAGCAGCACAGCTCTTGTTTGGTGGGAGAGCAAATTGCAAAGCAGTAAGAATGTGGGTAAACTCTTTTCCTCATGGCCTGATTTTATTTCTGCGTTAAAGGAAAAATTTTATCTCTTAGGATACAAGCAGAAAGATTTGATGAATTGGTAATATTTAAGGCAAGGCAACGGGCAGGATGTTTAGAGTTTTACAGAAGAATTTAGGAAGCAAGCACTGAATTTGGGTATTGCACTTGATGCACTTGAAGTTGTAACTAAGTATATTGGCTCACTGCATAGTTATATTAGGCATTCATTGTTATTGTTTGAACCAACCACTATTGATTCAGCTAGCGTAAAAGAAATTCATATTAAGAACAGGGGCAAGAATAAAAGAGATGATCAGTCCAGAAAGCCACCGTTCAAACCTCCCAATGGAAAATCCAAAGAGAAATGGAAAGGGAAGGAGAAGAAAACAGCAGCAGCCAAAGAAGGAGAGCAACCTTATTGCAATCACTGCAAAAAGGAAGGCCACGATGATGATCACTGTTGGAAGCAGCACCCAAAAAAGCGTCCAAAGAAGTATGGAGGAAAATGGAAGCAAAAAATAGTGGCAGTGGCACAACAAGACCTTGGATCAGATTCGGGAGATGAAGCGTTGATCACAGTGGCAGGAACAAAAGGTACTCTTACACCTCCTGTTAATTCTGAATCGCATGAAGGCACGAGTTCTGTAGATGATTCCCTTTCGAATGACCGAAAAAGAATTGAATTATTTCATATCAGAGTTGTAGTAAATCATACCAAAGTTGAAACTCTGTTTGATATTGGGTCCCAAGCAAACTTAATTGCAAAATCCTTGGTAAAGAAGCTTGGCTTAGAGACAAAACCACACCCGAAACCTTACCCGATGGGATGAATACATGATAAAATGAAATTGAATGTAACCCATCAGTGCAAGGTCAAATTCGTGATTGCGCCTAAGCTAGTAGACGAAGTAGAGTTGGATGTAATACCATTGGATATATGTGGTATGGTGTTAGGGAGCCCATACCTGTATGATAGAAAGGCAGTCTTTTTCTGTCATGAAAATAAATATCAAATCACTAAGAATGGTGAGGGATCATTGTTACCGGGAATAGTGTCCACTCGGATGCTGTTATTCCACTAAGACTGGTAGCTATCTTAGAAACAAACAAGTAAATTCTACTTTCGCTTTCCTTTATGAAAATAGATAAGAGTGGAACAAAGGAGACCAACCTTAGTCTTGCGCTTGGTTCCTTACTTGATTCCTCTCCTTCCTGATAGATCTTTGCCGTTTCTTCTTCGTCTGCCCAGCTTCAAAGAGCACATGTGGAATCAAAGTAACATACTACTATCGAAGAACAGAGATCTATATTCATAACTAACACAGGACCAGATATGTATTAACCATACAAATGCATATACAATCAAACATACAAGAATATGGAGGAAAACTTGAATAGCTTTATTAATATCAAGAATAG
>APFE031358193.1:0-14334 GCA_000404065.3 Pinus taeda
GATGTATTATGTGTTCCAACCTTATCCAGCAACCTTTTATCTGTATATCAGATAACTCATTCAGGTGAAGGTAAAATTGTTGAATTTTCACCTAATGATGTTGTAATCAAGGATCTAAGAGATCCCAAACAGATTCTAGCTACTGGTATTGTTGATGATTCCACAAGGTTGTACAAGTTTCACAACTTTGGGTCATCAAATCTTCCTTCAGTATTTGTTGCTCATAATGATGAAGTGAGCAAACTTTGGCATGAGCGATTTGGTCACTTAAACTATCGCTCCCCTCAGCATCTATGTAAAGAAAATATGGTGACAGGTCTTCCTATGGTATCTTGCAGAGATGGTGTTTGTTCCGGATGTGTACTCGGAAAACATCATCGGGACAGTTTTGACAAAAGTGCCTCTTGGCACGCCTCACCCCCTTTACAGCCTGTGCACAGTGATTTATGTGGTCCACGTCCTGTTGCTTCATTCTCTGGCTGCAAGTATTTCTTAACTTTCATTGATGATTTCTCCAGACGCACTTGGGTATACTTCTTAAAACTCAAGAGCGAAGTATTTAACACATTTTTGGCCTTCAAAGCCTTTGTTGAAAAACAATCTGGACATCAAATTCTTAAGCTAAGAACTGATAATGGTGGAAAATATGTTAAAAACACATTCATCAAATTTTGCACCGAAAATGGAATTCAAATGCAACCTACTGTTCCATACACTCCACAACAAAATGGTGTAGCTGAAAGGAAAAATCGCACCTTAAAGGAAATGGCTTATTGTATGCTGCAATCTAAAGGACTCAGTCTTAGTTTTTGGGCCGAAGCAATTAATTGTGCAAATTATATAATAAATCGCACTCCTACTAAGGTTCTAAAGAATATCACTCCAGAAGAAGCTTGGAGTTCCATTAAACCAGATGTAAGTCACTTTCGTGTTTTTGGAAGTGAAGCATGGGCCCATATTCCAGATGAAAAGCATAAAGCTTTAGAACCTAAGAGTGAGAAATGTACTTTTGTTGGATATTCTGAAGATGTAAAAGGTTATAAACTTATTCCATTTAAGTCCAAAAAATGTTATCATTAGAAGAGATGTAAAATTTGATGAAAATAAATCGGCCTGCGAGCCTAGTCCGGTGGATGTGCCACCTCTTCCTATCTCTTCTACTTTTGAAACATTTCTTCTTCAGATGATGAAAGTGAGGATGACAATCCTCCCCCACCTTCTCAGGATCCTCAACTTCCAAGATGGGTCCGTGCTACTCGGGATGCAGCAGGTGATCTTGCCGGTGATCCTACAGATCAGGGACGTACACGTTCTCAGTTTGAAAGAGCCTCTTCTTTACTGGCTCAAGCTCCAGTAAATCATGATCCTGACACTTTTTCAGAAGCTTCAGGCCATCCACATTGGGAAACAACTATGAATGAAGAATATCATTCATTGTTGGCAAATGATACATGGGATCTTGTTCCTCTACCAAAGGGACGCAAACTTGTTAGATGTAAATGGGTTTACAGAACAAAGTATGGACCAGATGGGAAAGTTGATAAACATAAAGCTCGTCTTGTTGCTAAGGGCTTTTCCCAGGTTGAAGGCATTGACTACACTGAAACCTTCTCCCCTGTTGCCAAAATGAACTCTATCCGCCTTGTTCTTTCCCTTGCTGCCTCTTTAAAATGGGAAGTCCATCAGATGGATGTTAAATCTGCCTTCTTGCATGGGGACTTGCATGAAGAAATCTAATATGGAACAACCCATTGGCTTCATCCAAATAGACTCCAGCCTTGTATGTCGACTTAAGAAATCTCTTTATGGTCTCAAGCAAGCTCCTCGGGCTTGGTATGCCAAAATGGATAGCTTTCTTTTAGAATCTGGCTTTTCTAGGTGTTATTCTGACAATACTGTCTACACCAAGAAAGTGGGCAACTCTCTTATCATCCCTGTTCTTTATGTTGATGATCTTATTCTTACTGGTAGTGATCCCAACCTTATAAACCATGTGAAGTCCAGCCTTAAAAAGAAATTTGAAATGACAGACTTAGGACACTTACACTATTTTCTCGGTCTTCAAGTCTTGCAATCCAAGGAGAGTATTTCCCTTTCCCAGTCCAAGTATGCTTGTGATATTCTTCGTCATTTTCACATGGAAGATTGTAAGCCAGCTCCTTCTCCCTTTCAGTCTGGAGTCAAACTTTCAGTCTCTTGTACTTCTCCTGAAGTTGATGCTACCTTATACCGTCAACTTGTAGGAAAACTCTTGTATTTAACCCATACTCGTCCTGACCTTTCCTTTGCTGTTGGCCTTGTTGATCGTTTTTTGCAAAACCCCCGTGAAAGTCATTGGAAAGCAGCTAAAAGAATACGTCGTTATGTTCGAGGTACAATACAGTTTGGGATTCATTACAGTGCCAAAGCAACTCCTCTATTAGTTGGTTTCACTGATTCTGATTGGGCTGGGGACCCTGATGATCGGAAGTCTACTGCCGGTTATGTCTTCACTCTTGGTTCAGGACCTATTACATGGGCTTGTAAGAAACAGGCTGCCATTTTTCTTTCGTCAGCAGAAGCAGAGTATCGTGGTGCCGTGGAAGCTAGTAAGGAAGCCTTGTGGCTTCGTCAGATCCTATCAGAATTGGGCTTTGAGCAGCAGCATCCGACTACACTTTGGTGTGATAATCAAAGTGCCATTCAGCTTTGCAAAGATTCAGTTCAGCATCAGCGCAGCAAACACATTGAACTTCACATGCACTTCATCAGAAAGCTCATTCATGACCATGTTCTTGAAGTGCAATATTGTTCAACAGATGATCAGGTTGAAGACATCTTCACAAAGGCTCTCACAGAGGCGAAGTTCACTAAACTTCGATATATGGTTGGAGTTCAGGAAGTTGTCACTAAGGGGGGATAGGCTCTAGTGCCTCCTTCCTTCTCCTATTGTGTCATATTTGTAATTCCTTCAATCCTATCCCAAGTTGTTCTTAAGGGGGGATGTTAGGATATTCCGACACGTAGGAATAGTTAAGTATAACTTGCTCTAGTATAGAGTTAGGTAAAGTGTGTTTCTTTACTATGTACATTTGTAACTTACAATCTGACAGTCACGATATGTAGTGATCCTATGGTTCATTCTCTCCTCGGTATTACCGACACTTGATCCGTGGCTTGACACCAGATTGGTCCATGAATTCTATTTAAAGCGCATGGAGGGTCATTTGTAGGTTAACCGTGCATGAGAGAAGCTTATGCAAATTTTCATTCTTTTATTAATAAATTGCCTGTAGTAGCCACGTTGGTGTAGGCCATGGACTGTTTCCCTCTCTAAGGGTTTTAACCACGTCAAAAATACTGGCGTATTGATTTGAGATCTGGTTGTGAGCAGTGTCCTTTTGGTGTTCTTTCTGAGGAACTTACCCTGTAAATTCCTACACCTAGCTTAACCTTTTGTCTCTTCTTGGATATGAATTCTAAAGGGTCATATCTCCAAACAAAACTCCTTTGAAATTTCATGCTTTGTAATATAACCTTTGCTTCATGGCTTGCTTCCCTAGAGTTGCAATTGAAGGGGCCTAGTTGGTCTTTTATTTTGAAATTGGCCTTGTTCTTAGCATTGACAAAATTTGTCTCATCAGCGTTAATAATCTATATGTAGTATTCTAGAGCAAATAACCTCATTGGGAGGTATCTTGGAAGTTTGTATGGTGCCAGCATGCAACCATAGATCCTAATTTCGGTATGGTTTTGGTATAAGTACCAATCACCCACCTTGGTCTATTTTGACAATTGAAGGACCCTTTTAATGTCTGCACTGATTCTTGGAGGAGGGCTTCCTATTAGAGATGTTATAATTGGATGTAAAAATAGGTCAATAAAGTCAACATATGAATATGGGGACTGATATTTATGGATCAATGGAGTCCAGAAAATGACTGATCTGGGCTGACCCTTTGTGTCAAGCTTCTGCAGGGTCAATGGAAACTTGTCTGACTGGTAATATAGAAAAAGGTGATACACAATAGAGGAATACTTCAAGACACTTTCATTACTCATTCTAAGGAAAATTTCATGCATCCTGTTAGCTATGAACCTAGCATAGTCATATATCACAACACGAGGCTGCCCTGGAGTGTATATGGACATGAAGGCTAAAATAATCTCATCAATATATTCACTGGTGATATAGCCTAGGACACTAGATATCATGGCCACAATATTCCTCCCCCATGAGGAGAAAATGGTAGATACATAAGGAGGAGGGTCCTTTCGGATGTGTTTTTCTTTGTCTATGAAAGTTTGGAATATTTATGTTGATTTTTCAGTAGTAAGCTTAGGGAATTGATCTAGCAAGGTCCAATCGAAAGGGGAGTCAAGTTTTGGCCAGGCTGGAGTTGTAGCGTCTCATTTATAGATTCAGCAGTGATAGTGAAAAGTATAGCCTGGTTAGAGGACATGACTGCTCTTTGACTAGGGACATAGTTGGCATGGCAATAATGTACAATTTCTGGGAAACTATGGACTCTGAGGAACTGATACTTAGGTAAATTGGACTGCCATAGACCAATTTCATCTACCTCATTCAAGTATCTATCCCTACTTTGACAGTATACTTTGAGTGGGGATTCTTGGACAGAGGTGTCCTTTATCTGAAAATATTTGTCAGCTAGGGGGAGGTGGTCTAGGTCTAAGTGGGGTGTAGAGATGGGTCTCACATCCATGGCAATTGGAGCAGCCATTCTTAGTTCTTGTGGATTTGAAAATGGGGGAGGTAACTTGCAGCGTTTTTTAGGGTAATGGTGTTCAACACGGAGTAGGTTTGAGTCCTTGAGCTTCCTTGATTAAATTATAAACTTAACTAAGAAAACTCAGTAACTGGTTTCTTTGAATTTGATAGGGTAGTGATGAATTGTGGCTTAAATACCTATAACTGGGGTGAAATGGTTCTGAGCAGGGTGGTTGGTGACTGCAAATGGTTGACGAGGTTCTGTATAGGCTACAAGGTTGTTTGGGTGGTCTGCGGTGCCTTGGAGTGAAATTGGATGTCGGTTGACAGCTTCAAAGTTTGTAGGTGGCGTGCATGCGTACAGAGGTTTATAGTTTAAATTCCAGTGAAAACAAATAATTTGGGGCTTTTTGGCTTTATGCACAAAAAGTCAGTTTTGACGGGTATGGGGTTAACAGTGGTCATTTTATCATGTAGCGGGAAGGTAGTAAATAGTTTCTATCACACCACTTTTGGGCGCTCGGTGGTATTTGGGAGGGGCTGCCAGATTCTATTCATCAGTTGACACGTAGCTTCAGAGGTCGGGGAAGAAACCACTTTATCAGGTAGGTAAAGGATGGACATCGGGTTGGCCCAATATGGATAAGGTCTGTCAGATGTGGAGGGAGACGATCACATGATGATCAAGTGGGGAAGCTGCATGGAGGCCAGTGGGGGACCCAGTGGGCGCTTAAGTGCAGTGGTATCAGGGATAATGATGGATTAAGGTGGGATTAAACATCAAGGTAATTAGCAGAGGATTTACTTAACGTAATCGTGAATCGATTAGTTAATGAACTTTGACAGGGTTTGGGTGAAATTCATAGTTTTATAGTAAAAACTAGGTCTAAGGTTATTAATGTAAGGGATTTAATATATACATATGAGAAAGGGTATTAATGGGAATTAATGTATAAAAGTTAGAATTTAATATGAAAACATCGCAAATGAATTTCGCGAAGCATAATGTATTTTTTGTGTTTTGTTTGCCTTTTGCATACATACATTATAACTTAGGCTAAAGTGACTTTGTGGGTTTTTCAAAAAAGGGGTTTACATGGGGGTGATTACTTTCACTAGGCAAATAGTGTTATAACCTTAGGAAAGGAGTTTTATTAGGGAAATTAGGGGGAATGAAGGGAGATGAATTTTTTGAGGGGGATTTAGTACTTAACATCCATAAGTCATCAAGCTAAGGGTCCGGTCCCTCCAGAAGTTAGGGAAATGCTCTGAGCCTTTTTGACTTAAAGGTTTTTTAGCAGTTTGAACTTTATTATGGGAAATTAGTTAAGTAAAAGGTGAAATGAATGGAAGAAGTTAATTAATTGACTTTGAAATCCATTTACATGCTTGATTATTCATTCATATCTGGAACTTTTATGATGAGAATGATAAAGACACTTTTTGTCTAACCAATCATCATACTTCTGCAACCTTTCTCCTACTTACCCATCTACTCATCTACCATTTTTACTTCACTTTATTAGGATGCATTTGAGCTAGAAAACCCTTATCAAGTAGTTTTCTTTTTCTTTACAATAGTAAAATAACTAAATCTAACCTTATTACATCCAAGGGCTCAGATTAAACAATTGAGCTCCTTTTATTTACTCTATCTACCTAATTATCTGCCAAGGTTACACTGTTTGGCCATATTTTTATTCTCTATCTATAGACATGAAATTGAAGACATGAAATAGTGAAGTTTAAACATTTTGACTATCATGGATTGTGGCAACGATCACAAGCTGCACACAATCTTTTATTATGCATAAAAATAAATAGGAGTGGCATTTTGGCTTGCTCACTTTCATGGTCTTTTTTCTTTTCTTGGAGTTCATATTTTTCATCTTTTTTGACCATTTTGTTCTTTTTGTCTTGATTATTCTTTTAGGATAGACCATCTTTATATTTTTTAATTTTTTGAATATGGAAAACATTTGCAAAAGCAAAGGTATGTACAATATTACAAGGTTTAGTCTCAATCATTCAAAGTTATGACTCTTATTGGTGTAGGAACCTAACAGAACGTGCTTCAAACTTCAACTTACTAAATTCCTTATTTAGTGCAATTTGGATATTAACAATTCCCGCATTCAGATTATCATTCGAGTGCCTAATATACCATGTCAGCGTGCGATCCTGCAGGGCACGAACCCGTGTCACTTTCTTCATATTGTCATCTGTAACTCCTTGCGTTTCCCATATGGCTCTTACCAGGAACCAAAATTGGTTCAGATCCTCATTTCACAATCCCTTGAACACAGGAAACTTTACAGTGCTTGTTGTATTGAATCGCGGTGGTAGTCGAGGTGGTACGGGTGAAGATGGAGGTGATGGCGGTGAAGCTGGTCGTGATGTGGGTGGGGGTGGTATTCGCGGATTCTTTACCTTATCAAATGGATCGCACTTCACAGGGAGACCTTCGTGAGCTCTTCCTCATCCCCTTGCGGTGGAGAAATTAAGGGGCTATTTTCTGGTCCCTTATTTCCTTCTTTCGTGTACATTTTTCCACTTTCTGTAGCCCCGAACATCAAGGAAATTGCATAACCCTATTTTTGTACAATAGCATTTTAATCCAAATATTAAGAGACTTTACATAGTTACCTCACGGTCCTTTGAGAAAGTGTCACTCTACCTCACTATAGTTGACTGAGGTGTTGACTGCGAACTCAGTAATGAATCCTCCTATAATATGATCGAACCAATGATCAACGGCGCGCACAATCTTATCCTTCAATGCTTCGAACCTGCGTACTAACTCTGGGGTCCACACAATAGGACCGTCGAGTTTCCACCTTCCTCGATTATATGCTAGCTTCAAGATCCACTTGTACAGCTCAGTAGGGAAGGACATGAAGAAGATTTCATGGATCTCTGTGTACAGGTAGTAGTCTAACCACTCTCCTTTTTTCAGTCATGGATTCCTGTTCTCTTGCACCACGAACTCATGAATTCTCCTATCCAACCAGCCTTCAATTTCCTTCTTAGTTGGATTCCAACGATACAACATCAGACATCTCTATGCAGATTCCAGTCCCGGAAACAGAACCATTTGTTGGCTTGATGGGGCCTGACCCAAGTTTGGAGTTAATTAGCCAAACAAATCGTTACACTATTAGCCCTTTCGACATCAACTCACGGAGCGGGCACTGAATTCTCACCCAAAGTAGTATGGGGGGATGCTGGAACCAATCTTCCACACCCTTGAGATGTCTAAGGTGTCGATTTAGTCCAATTGTGCCTACGTTCGTGCAGGTCACATCACGTACTATTCTGACTTGTGAGACCTTCGTGATCTGTTATAATCACCTTTCGTGTAGCCCTAACCAAGGGCAGAGATGCTTTCACTCTCCTATGGCAGTCATATACTATATTTCTCCAAACTACACCATGTATCTTAATTATCTTCTTAAAGATCTTAGTTAACTTCGTGTAAACATATATTCTATTTAGTATTCACTTAATTAACACAATTGTATATATTCACGCACCATATAAACAATAGAGCTGAAATTCATACCCAACACATTCAATGCATAAAACAGGAAATAGATACATACAAATGATATAAAACTTCTCTTTATTAATGCTCCAATTGGTATAGACTCAGCTCGCCCTGTGCACTCAGCTGCAGACTACTAGGCCTCTGTACACTCAGCTACAGAGCCTTCTCCTACTTTATGACAAAAAACTAGACTTTACACTTCAACTACGATTCAACTATTCATCTTGAGATCACTACTTAATTCCTTAGAGCCTCACTCTATTTATACAATCCCATGGTCTATGGACCATGGGTAGATCTCTATAGCCAACATTACAATAAAAAATTGAGGGTGGACAACCCTATGACACTTTTACAAACTATGCACTTTGCGCCCGTAAAATGCGGATTCTTTACATCGGAGTTACAATTTGTGTCCAAAATATGGGCTTTAAGCCCCAAAACTTCCCTTGGGGGATCCCATGCCCAACAACAATCCAACTAGAATATCTTAGTGGAAGAATAATCTGTGCATCTAACATTTTCTTAAGCTCTTTCTCAATAGTTGGTAGAAGAACTAGATTAATTCTTCTGAGTTTTTGTTGGGAGGGTTTAGTTTTAGTTTTTAATGGGATCTTATGTTCAATGAGGGATGTGTCATAGGTTGTAGAAATTTCACACTTGTAGATCAAACTGATATATGCAATGTACTAAATCATAATACTTGATCTATTTCTACAAAACATTAAGCGGAAGCATAATCAATTTCATGAGAAACATCAAGCATAAACACATATAACTGATCAAGAGAAATAATCAATCATAACACAAGATATATCACTGGGGAAAGCACCAGCATAAAACCCCTATCTGTATTATCAATCAAGTGGAAATCGTCTTCTGTTTACAAAAATAATCAGCTCAAGAGCTATCCTATACTCTCTGCAATCAAAAGATGAATATCATAGACTACCTAGGCCTCAATATATAGGCTACAAGTCCTCCAATCTCTTATATTACGTATTTCTCTTGGAAATAGATCCTTCTCCATGCAAGGAATACTTACTAGAAATATCCAAGCATCTGATAGTACATTGTCCTTCATCTGAACTCAACTGGGTCTCCATCTGAACTAACATGCATCAGTTATCCATTAGGAAATGCTCAGTTATCTGAAATAATAGTTGTCACATGCACGCAAGCATTAACAAACTATATCTCATTAATTTAATGACTTGTTAAATTAATCTAACTAGTCTTGACCAAGTAAAACTAAGCCAAATGATCCTTTCATTATAGAACTCATACTTGATTCCTCAATTAGTGGAGAAAATCAAGGATAAATTCCTCAATTAGTGGAGAAAATCAAGGATAAATTCCTCAATCAGTGGGACAACTAATTGCATGTTCTCACAAAGACTTCAAGTTTAATTTTCCATAATTAATTAACTCATGGAGATTAATTAATTAATATTTTAAACTACTGTTAAGACCAAATTCGTTTTTACTTCCTATAGTTAGACCAGGGACTACTAAAAATAGGAAGGGACCCAGAAATGCTATTTTTAGAAGATTCTATTCTTAGTAGTTTCACCTCTCATCCAAGGTGGCCAAAATGCTCAATGGCCAAACTACTATTTTTAGGAGTTCTATTTTTAGCACATTCTAAATTTAGCATTTCTTGTTGCACACTTTTCAACACTCCCTCTCAACAAGAAAGGGATTATCAGCAACCTCGATCCTGTCTCTATGGAACTCAAACTTTCCCTTTGACAATACCTTTGTCAAAATATTTGCATCCTGTTCCTCGGTCAAAACGTATAGCAACATCATGATCCTCTTGACCACACAATCCCATAGCTGATGATAGTGGATATCTATATGCTTGGACCTGTCATGAAACATTGGATTCTCAGAGAGTTTAATGCAACTCTGAGTATCACAATATATCATGGTAGGATCCATCATCTGACCAAAAAATCCCACTAAAATCTTCTCCATCCAGATGGCCTCACATATAGCCTGACTAGCAGCCATGCATTCAACCTCTGCTGAGCTAAGTGCAATTGATCTCTATTTCCTACTATACCAAGAAACCGCAGCTAACCCAAGGTTGAAGATTCCTCCATAAGTGCTCTTCCTGTCTGATGGACTACCTGCCCAATATGTATCCGTGAAGCCTCAGAGCTTCACTCCCTCTATCCGCCTGTACCATAATCCAGATTGTGTAGTGCTCTGAGATATCTAAGCATATGCTTTCCTGCCTTCCAAAATAACTTGGTTGGCTGAACCATAGCTTGACTCAGTTGGTTCACCACAAAGGACAAATCCAGTCGTGTGTTCACTAGATACATAAGTGAACCTACAAGTTGCCGATATATAGTAGTAGCTACTACCTCACCTAAATTAGCATCCTCCTTCCTCCAGTTCCCTTCTAGAGGAGTCTCCATGGGCCTGCACATCTCCATGTGGAAGTGCCTAAGTATCTCATTGGCATACTTTCCTTGAGACACAGATACTTTCCATGCCTAGAAAGTAGTGCATGAGGCCCATGTCCTTTATCTCAAACTCTCTTGCAAGTTCCTCCTTGCAAGACTTGATCAAATTATCATCACCTGTCAAAATCAGATCATCAACATAAAGTATAATAATCAATAACTTACCTTCTACCATGATGTGATAGAGGTTCGCATCCACTTCACTGTTGGTGAAGCCCAACTCGGTGAAATAGCTGTTGATCCTGGTATACCAAGCACGGGGTGCTTCCTTCAACCCATACAATGCTTGCTTGAGCCGGCACACATGTGACTCATGATCGAAGGTCTCAAATCCCTCAGGTTGCTCTATGTATACCTCTTCCTCAATCTCCCCATTGAGGAAAGTTGTCTTCACATCCATTTTATGGATCTTCCAACCCATTTGTGCTAATAGTGCTAGAATCGATCTAATCGATGAGTACCTTGCAACAGGAGCAAAGGTCTCATCATATTCAATCCCCTCCACCTGTGAAAAACCACGGGCAACAAACCTTGCCTTGTGTTTCTCAATACTGCCATTAGCTGCATGCTTTACCTTGTAAAGCCATCGGGAAGTAACCACTGACTTGTCCCCCGGTCTAGGGACAACATCCCACACACTTTTCCGCATGATACAATCATACTCCTCTGCCATTGCATCCACCCAAACTGGCTGGTGCACTGCCTCCTCAAAATAAGAAGGCTCTGTCACTACGCACTCCCCAACTAGGGCCATGTAGTCAGCATATCTATTAGGACATCTCCTCTATCTGCATTGAGAGGATGGCTGCCCCACATTCTCTCTCACATCCTACATCAATCTGTTAGCTTCCTGTGAGCGTTTCCGCCCATCTCTAGAAGACTCTCCAGTAGTGGTGATCTCCACTACTGGAATCTATGCATGTGGCTGATCCACATCATTAGGAGGCTCCTCCTCCTTAGGAACTAATAGTTCCTCATCATCACCATGCAACTTGAGCTCCCTCTCAAGTGACACTCACATGGCTCGCTGATCATCAAACTTCAGATCCCTGCGCACTATGGTCCTCTAAATGGTAGGGAGAAACACACGATAGTTGTGAGGTGTATCCATATACCCCACAAGTATTCCCAACTCAGTTGTTGGGTCTAGCTTCTTCCGAGCATCTTTAGTCATATGATAGAAGATTGGTGATCCAAAGATGTGGAAGTGACTCACATCTGGTCGCTTCCCCGAAAAAGTCTCTATAGATGTCTTCATCCCCAACATGTGATGAGGACTTCTATTCTGAAGATATATTGTTTTATTGCATGCCTCAGCCCACAGATGAAGTGGTAGGCCTTGCTTATGCAACATCGCTCGAGTTACTCCCACAATAGACCTATTCTTCCTTTCAGCCACCCTTTTCTGTTGTGGGTTATGAGGTGTTCTGAGTTCCCATTTAATTCCTTCTGAAGCACAAAAGTCCTTAAACTACTGGGAAACATACTCTCCATTGTTATCAGCCCGCAATGCCTTTATTTTCATCCCTGATTCTTTCTCTACCAAAGTTTTGAACTCACAAAACTTCAAGAAGGTTTGATCCTTCCTTTGCATGAAGTAGATCCAACTTCTACGAGAAAAATCATCAACAAAAATAACATAGTACCTATGCTTTGTCGTGGAGGCTGTAGAGAAGGGCCCGCATACATTTGAATGAATTAACTCCAGAACTGCTCCTGCTCTACTATCCCGATCATGAAAGGAATATTTTGCATACTTACCCAAAGTGCAACCTTTGCATGTGCTTGTTTGCTCCAGCGTGCACCTAGGAAATCCGGTAGAAATTTGTTGCATGATCTTCAAGGCCCCATGATGCAAGTGGCTCAGTCTCCTATGCCATAACTCGCCAATATCTTGGTCATGCACCACCTCTGCTTTGGAACTCAATATAGCACAGTCTTCTACCTGTAACTTATAGAGATGCTTAATTCAAATCCCTATCTGTTTGGTTTATCCAGTGCTGATATGCCTTAGGAAAACCTTTCCCAAACTAAAGACTACATCATAGCCTTTATCCTCAAGCATAGCAATAGACACAAGATTATTTTTCAGCCTTGGTACATACATAACATTAGAAAGAATGAAGGGAGAACCATTCTCCCTCTGAAACAAAACCGTACCTTCACCTGAGACATGGTTCTTTCTGTCATCGCCCATCTCGATCCATATCTGGAGATCCTTCTCCTCCAAAGTGCTAAAAATATTCTTGTCACCTGACATGTGGAAAGAAGCTCCACTGTCCAAGTACCAAACACATCCCATGCTAGATGAAACCATGCATGCAATAAGTGAGAAATCCATCTCAAACTGAGAAATCCATCACCATCAGATTCCTTGGAGGAACCTTTCTTGGACTTCTTCTTTGGGCAATTAGTAGCATAATGGCCCAACTCATGACAATGAAAGCATCTCACCTTCGACTTGTTAAACTTCTTCCCTCCTTCAGAAGACTTGTATTGGGATGCCTTCCCTTTCCCTTTCTTAGCTTTAGATGCTAAAGCCAAGTTCTCTTCATCATCATGTTTCGATGAAGAAGCTCCATCCATGGTGCTTCGTCTGATCTCCTCTTGCATCAAATCTGACCATAGTCATTCCCAATCTGGCAGTTCGTCCCTTCCATTCACTGAGACCTAGTAGCTATGCCAACTCTTAGGAAGGCCAAGGAGTGCTAGACTCATCATATCATCATCAGCAGTCATGATCCCTACGCTTGCAAGCTCATCCCTATAGGTGGTGAGCTTGTTTAGGAACGTAGAGATAGTGTCACCCTTTTTGCACTTGATCTTGTGAAGTTTGTCCTTTAGTGCCAGCTTCCTCTTATCACTGTTATTTTGATATAAATATTTCAATTTTTTCCACATTGCATGCGGAGTCTCCTTCCCATGGAGGCTCAAAATTATGTGATCTTGAACTCCCTCCAGACCAATTCTCCTAGCTCTAGCCACACACTTCTTCCATTCCGCCAGTTGAGTAGCATCATTAGGCTTCGGGACTTCTTGATCAATGAAGTCCATAAGGTTGTTATCTTCCAATACTGCCTCCATGTGATCCTTCCAAGCTATGTAGTTTGAGCTACCATCAAGGGCATACTCAAGCCTCAAACCATAGAAAGTCATCAGTGAAATGGATGTGATAAGAACTTGAGATATATATCTCGAATAATAAACTTCCAATTTCTCTTGCTTGTATATTGTTCTTCCTTGATCACCTGTGCTCCGATACCATGTAGCAATTTCACACCTATAGATCAAACTGATATATGCAATGTACTAAAGCATAATACTTGATCTAGTTCTACAAAACATTAAGCAGAAGAATAATCGATTTCATGAGCAACATCAAGCATAAACACATATAATTGATCAAGAGAAATAATCAACCATAACACAAGATATATCATTGGGGAAAGCACCAGCATAAAACCCATATCTGTATTATCAATCAAGTGGAAATCCTCTTTTGTTTACAAAAAGAATCAGCTCAAGAGCTATCCTGTACTCTCTGCAATGAAAAGATGAAGATCATAGACTACCTAGGCCTCAATATATAGGCCACAAGT
>APFE031358198.1:0-24440 GCA_000404065.3 Pinus taeda
CCATTCAATGGTGTGTATAAGCCAGAGATGGTAGTTGACAAAAAAAATGGCGGAAAGAGAAAAAGAAAGGGTATGAATATAAATCATCGCCACACAGAGATATTGAAATTGGAGGATGTTGAAATACTTGTTTGTGACTTCAATTTAACAAAGAGGGGAACTCTTCACTTCAAGACGATAGAGATTCTGAAAAGGTTGTTAGCAGAAGGAACAGTATTGAGATGGGAGTCTGCTGAAACCAGTTGTAGATCTAGAAGAATTTTGAAACCTGAAATGATGGGCATGCATGTGGACTTAGATGGGGCACTAGTTGATAAAAGAGAAGAATATGGAACATCTTCATCAGCATCCAGTGACTCATCTGAAGATGTGAATTTTGATGGCATGAAAGAAAATATGATTGATTTTGAATAATTGTTTAAGACAGTTTATCTAACTGATGTATGCATCGTCTCTTGAAATAAAATTTTTGATTTCCATATGGTGTTAAATGAGAAGTTATGAGACACTTTTATGTTGTTAGATCATTTTACTAGCATTTTTTTTAAATTTAGAAGATTGACCCTAAAAAAAAATCATTGTTCTAGTATAATCAATTTTTCATTTTCAAGCTATATTTTGCATGAAAATTTTGTTTTCACTGGCATTTTAAAAACATGTTCAAAATTAGCCCTAAAAAAAAAACCATTGTTCCAGTATACACACTTTTCGTTTTTAGCACTGTTTTTGATGTTTTTTTGGCATTTTTTGGCCAGAGTTCCCGTTTCAAAGTTTACATTGTTAAGAATATCCATCTAAGAGATAAATTGAGTTAAATTAGGGAGTAAATAGGGGATCAAATCTTGACTCATTAATTGACTTTAGTAAGGAACACAAATTAAGGAATAAAAGGGGGATCAAGAGGCAACTAGGAGAAGAAATAGGAATCTTGTTGAGGTGAGGAAAATATTAGTTTTAAATTAAAATTTAAGTAAATAATTTTGGATACCCTTGATGAGAGAGTGACACATGGGTGCATGAATAATCAAACTATTGAATTATAAAAAAAATAATTAATTATGCATGACATGTCAAGTGTCACCTATGAGGACTCCTATAAAAGAAGGGGAAAGCCATGGGTGAAGGTACCTTTTGGGGAACCTTGTGGTAGGATGGACGAGACTATGTCAGAGTAGTGACTACGAAACTATAGTGAGTTTGGTGAGGTAGAGGGTTTTAGAGAGGGGACTCTTGAGCCAAGGAGTGCTCTCCTCTACCAGCTATTTCATTCCTCCATCGTACAACCCCATTGCAGCTCGAGGATCTGCGGGGAAGAAAAGTACCAAAGGAGTAGGTTGGGAGGTTAACTAGTGGGTCATCGCATTTGGATCAAGTATGTTGTCATTCACTCTCAAAGGTGGCCGACAACAAGGGAATACAAGTAACAACAAATCAAGTGGAGTCTCATCTTCTGGTGAACGATACATATGTGTTAAAATATTATTTTGTATGATTGCTTTATGGTCTTCGTTAAATGAATGCAAATCTTATGATATGTTTCTTGAAATGAATTTCAGGAATGTGTTAGACAGTGCTAAATAAATTTGAATTCCCAATGTTTTTCTCCTCTAGTTGTATTTCATTGTGATTTATTTTTAAAAATATATATACTTATAGTATAGAACTAGTCCTTACACTTGGTATAGAACTGGTCCTCACACCATAGGGCTTTGGTTTAGAACACAAATAGAGCATAAGCAGACTACAACAAGAAACACTCATACAACTCAGGAAAAATGTTTATATAAACAAACTATGTAAGAGCGACTGTATCCATATTTCCTTTGTTCGAGTAGGTCCCGTAGGGTTCAGACCCTCTACAACTCCCGATGTTCTTTAGACCTGAAAATCATTCAATTCGAACATACATAGCAGTATAGAAGTAAAGCATATTCACAAAATTTGACTTTATATCGTATAAGCTAATGATCCGTTATACATCAAAACAACATTCATACATGAATTACAATACAATTTGATGCATAAACAAAGTTATTTTTGGAAATAAGACAACATTTCTTTTATTGCAGTAAGCTATAAATAACATGGAGAGAATTCACCTGAGTCTTCTTCTTCCGGCTCCAAGCAGAACCGTCCTCCAAATTCGTCCTATCCTAGCCTTCAACAATATTCTTCCATAACCAACACCATGATATCTCAAGCAAGAGGGAGAATATCTATAATCAAGGAAACAAGGGTTTCCTGAAGCTTGGGGAAGTGCATGAGGCACAGGGATTCATCAGACTTAGTCAGGGATAGTCTCAGTATAATAACTCTATCTCTTCTCCTCCTTAAGGCCTTCCCTTAGAAGTCTATTTATACTTCTCCCAGATAGTTTTTTAGTTGGGAAACAGTTAGGCCATGAGCAATAGGAGTTAATCAATAGGTAAAACCCGTGAACTACGCCCATAGTTAAAGAAATTTGATTTTTTAAGTGTTTTAACACATATACGCGGGTTGGGTATTCACTAACTCACATATACATGCTTTTATCTCAGGGAAAAGTAGTGTATAGGGAATAAAACACTATTTTTAATATATTTGGACCAAGTCTGGAAGGAGGGGTTTCCCTAGGCCATAAATCAAGCATCACAAATACCAAGGGTGATAAATGGTGCTATAACAATGCAAGAATCAGATCCCTTTATGCAGTCATAATAGCCCTACATTAAAACCATCCAAGTTAGTTGATTTGTGTATAGAGGAAAGGAACCATCATAAGAATAAAGGTCTCATCAATAATATCTTCTCCAGAGAAAAATCAACAAGGTTAATAACAAGTTGAAAGAAGAACGAAGTTCGAGAGGAAGGAGGATGAAGTGTTGGAAGAAGCACCAGGAGAAGTGTTGGGTTATATGGTGAAGAAAGGATTGAAGACTTGACTTCTGCTTGGAGGATCTTCTTGTCAAGGGTCTAGGGTTTGGCATTGATCAATAGAAGCTTCAATAAGAGAAAATCACTAAAGGGTTTTTCTCTCAAGAGTAGAGAGTTTTTGGCCCTAACAGAGAGGCAACATATTTTGTCCTTGTTTTTATGTTTTGATAGCAATTTGATGAAGTGCACACATATGCACTAATAAGAAGAAGAAGAAGCCTAATATAACAAGAAAAATAAAAATACTCCACAAATTGTTATCAGGTAATGAAGAATCACACTACACTACTTTTCCCAAGATTGTTGAACATGGTATCAAAGCTAAGGTGACACATCAAGGATAGGGAAACTCAAGAACACTAATCAAGGGGAAGCATCTAAAAAGTTGAAGCATCAAGCCTATAAGTCTCAATCACTTCAAGGACAAGAAGGGTCTACAACGCATCATTCATCAAGGAGGTCTATAAAGCTAGAATAAGAGCCTTATATAAAGGCACCTACAAAGAAGATGAGTTTGAAGTAAGAGCTACATCAAGCTACAAGTCTTCAAGAAAACATCATCACCAAGCAAATCCACTTGGAGAAGGAAAATCGAAGAACATCAAGATCCTGGGAAGACAAACCATCAAGTATTTGTAGGTTTTAACCCCGTACATAAATTACCTGCATACGAATTCTAAATCACGGGAAAAATAAAAATGCGAGAGCATAACACATAAACATGTATACACAGAGATTTCCCACTAGATCCCAAAACCGGGACTACTAGCTTGATTTTTCATTATGTTCCTTTCAATGTTACAATACATATTTATTCATGTCGAAGCATCCAATACCATGGACCAAAAACCATCGCGTCCAAAAAAGATGTGCGAAAATCATGCACAAAACCATAGGTGGGTCTGCCCAACCTAACATAGGGTCCAAAACCAAAATTTTCTGAGGCGCTGCCCCGGAACCCATAAAGTGGGGTTACGGGTACCCCTCAAAGCCCCTGTTAACTATGTGGAAAGAATATAACACAACCCAACAATATTCAGGGAGGAAGCAAACCCATTACATCTCAAAATCTATCAAGTAAGTACATGTCCCCTTCTGAATATATATATCAATCTCCTTTTTCAAGGAAAGGAATAAATTAGTAGGAACCAATAACTTTCTTGCATGGAAGAAGAGGATTGATCTACTACTCAAGGAGAATGAACTCCTAGAACATTTCAAATGGAATATCACTATCCCTGCTAAGGAACAGACTCAATCCTTAACCGAGTATAATAAGGATGAGACAAGAGCTCAAAGGATTTTGATAGAATCAATCAAAGACTCTCTCATTACTTATGTCTCCAAATTTGAGACATCAAAAGAAATCTATGATAAGCAAGTAGAGCTATTCTCGATATCCACAAGTGGAGAAGTCATATCCATGAGAAATGAATTATACAATATGAAGATAACAAAGGAAGGAATAGCTCCCTACTTCTTGAAAATATTTGAAATTATAGATCAACTTCAAGAGCTTGGGGAAGTCATGTCTGACAGACAAATGACAACTATAGTACTCAATGCTCTACCTGAGCACTGGGGAAACTTCACATCTAGTATATATGCCAAGAAAGAAGCCACCACTATCAGATAAATGTGGTCTCTATGTAGAATAGAGGAAACTAGACCTAAGGAAAAAGAATGTATGTGATCAAAGGAGCAATTATTTGCTACCATTGCCAAAAGAAAGGGTAAATTGGCAAGTTTTGTCCACGAAGAACAAACAACAAAGACATGTCCAAGATCCATTGTTTTGGATGCTAAGAATATGGAGACTACAAAGGGAATTTTCCTAAGCTTAAGAAGGACAAAAACAACAAAAGGAAGAGGGAAGAATCTGACTTAACTCAAGACGTGAAAGAAGGAAGATCCTCTAAATATATACTATGACTAGGTCAAACTCTTTACTTCTAGACTTATTTAGAATTATTGAGTAGAATAGGAGAATGTAGGAATAAATTAAAATTGCATGGGTAGAAACACCCTCTAGAATCTAGCAGCATGATGTACATAGAGTTCTAGGTACTCATGTAGATGTAACATTTATGATAAGCAAAAAACTGCATAAGTAGAAATATCTTATAGAATATAGGAGCATGGCAGATATAGCTTAAGATATTCATGTAAAAGAAGCATACCTAGTATAGACCTCATACATGATGAAAGAAAATTGATCATGATAATAATCTTAGAAGGTCTACATCATCAAAATAAAGGAAACATTTCCAAGGCAAGGATCTTTAACATCCTATGATGGAATCTTCAAAAGAAGGTTCATGGACCAAAGTAGATGTCTCATTGGGAATCCCATTCATGGGTTTCAAGAAAAGAAAGATATGCAAGCAAGCTAAGATGAAGAAAGAAGGACCACATTAATGGATGATCAAATGAGAATCAAGATGAGGTATGTATGCATCAAATTTTAATTCATGTTATCATCTATATATTATTGAGTCATGTATATAGTTCTATAAAATGATCAAGCATGAAAGAATATATTTCAGCAAGAACATGCTCGACGGAATGTACCACAATGCAATGAAGATCAACAAAAGAATATGCTCACATAAGGAACATAAGATTGTTGACTAAGAAGAAAGAAGAAATGCTGACAAGTCCAGCAAGAAAGAAATGAAGGAATTCTCTCACAAGAAGCATTATATGGTTGACCTATCTATCTGAGAAGAACCAAATGAAGAAAGAGATAAAGCATGTGAAGAACACCATGATCACCAAGAATCACTATCTGACAAAATGCCTTGAAATATATCTCTCGAAAGAAGGCACGACAACTCGAATAAAGGAATAAAGGACCCTTGACACCTATGAAGGCCTTGGAGATACAAAAGGTGTATATAATTGATTCTACTCTACATAGATGTCATGACGAAGAAGCCATACAACAAAAGAAAAAGAAATGTTGATGCAATATCAGGATGAAGTTAAGATGGGCTACTAGGTCAAAGCATGTAACCTAGCAAGTAATATGAAGCATCCATGAGGAGAGTATTTCGAAGCATGGATAAGATGACAAAGGAGTAGCTAAGATGACAAACAAATCCTGATAGTCACTTTCCATGAAGAAATGACATGACAAACCAAGAAGGAAAGTGATTGATGGATGTTACCCTACCGAGAAGAAGTTCGAACAAAGACTTCATGACATCAAGAAACAAAAGAGATCAGGCAGCTAAAGGACCCACGAAGAAGAAGCTACTGATGAAGGAAAGAGTCACCTATTAAGAGGGAGCTCTGACAGATCCCTGATCAAGAGGGAGTTTTCGATCACCCCTGATTACAAAGAAGTGACAATTATGTTTTCCATTTCATGGGTCATGCACTAAACCAAGACTAACAACCATAAGTCTAGATGAAGGCCATGAATAGAAATGTAGACACAAGTTAGACACAACATTGTTTCCTACATTCGAGAAGAAAGAATTGGAGGATTAGGTAATCATCTAGCATTTGATACTCTTTGAGGATGTGTAGGGAATCGAAGGAAATAGTAGGCAAGAGGATCGATATACTTTGAGGGTTGGGAACCCAATATAAGAATAGTCCTAGAAGGTCATACTTGGTGAACACTTGGATGGGTATGTACCTTAAGAGACAATGGTGAAGGTGTTTATAAATCATTGGTCTTACTAGCATTGTAGCTCATGGTCTTGTAAAGAGATGGAGTTGCTAGTCAAGGCCTTGCACTATGACAATGCTGATGAATATGATGCTATAACAGATGGATTGTAAATCCAGTTTCTCTTATATGAATTCTTTAAGATTATTAATATCAAAACACCTTCTAATTTTGTATGAATACCTTTCTAGTTAAGAGGGAATGTTGAAGGAAATGTAACTAGGTTCGGTCTTCATGTTGGGACAAGGTCCCCTAGAGTCAATTTTGTGGTTAAAAGCCCGAGTTTTGGGGCAAAAAGCCCAAGTTTTTGTATGTAAAGTGTAAATTCTCCGAAATTTTTTGTCACAAAGCGCATAGATGTAATGTGTCATAATGTGTCATAAATGGTTTTTACCCTTATTTTATGTAACTTGTGTCAGCTTTATAAGATCTACCCATGGTCTGCGGACCATGGGATTGTATAAAATGGAGAGTCTTAGAAGAGACTAAGGTAGTTCTAAGTTTTGAGAAGTTTGTAATGGGTCAATAGGAGAGAAGAGAGATAGTCATGGAGTAGAACAGAGGCTCTGCAATTGTGTGCGCAGAGGCCTAGAGTAGAGTCTGTAGCTGAGTGCACACACCCCTACAGCTAAGTGCGCAGGGTGGTTTGAGAATGTAAGAAGATCTAAAGCAGTCATAAAGAAGATTACTATGGAAATATCTGTGTTTGATCTATTTACTTATGTTATGTATAAATGTGATTATGTTACGTATATTGGGGTTATGATTTAATATTGTATTGATGCGTGAATCTGTATGTTTTACATTGTTATCTGAACACAAGTAATAATACTTGTTCACACGAAGAATATCTTAATACATGTTAACATTATCAGATACTTAAGCCAATAAGAGTAATTAAATAAGTGCGTAAGTGGTTGATTTACTTGTTTAGGGTCCAAGGAACGTGGTCGGAGACCTTCGCGAAGGTATAGAGGCTAGTTAGGAAATTATATTAATAAGCCCTAAAAGGCTTATCGATCTTAATGAAGGTAGGGTTAGGGTATAAAATGACATCACTACCATCTCTAGGTGCGTAAACTTGGTTCTAGCATCCCCCCATACTGCTTCAAGTGAGACTTCAATCCACGCTCCACAATTGATGCTGAAAGGGCCAATAGTGTAGGGATTTGTTTGGCTAACTTAATTGTGAACCGGGGTCAAGACCCACCAAGCCAGCAAATGGTTCTGTTGTCGGAGCCAGGATCTACATAAAGAGATGTGTGATATCACATCACTCAAATCTGACTAAGAAAGAAATTGAAGACTAGTTGGATAGAAAGATCCACGAATTTGTGGGGAAAGAAAACCAAAATCCATAATTGATGAAAGAACAGTGGTTGGAAAGATATCTATACATAGAGATACACGAAATATTCTTATGTTCCTTCCCGGTTGAATTATACAAGTGGATCGCTAAATTGGCAGACGACCAAGGAAGGTGGAGGCTTGATAGTCCAATAGTGTGGACCTTAGATTTAGTGTGGAGATTGGAAGCCTCTGAAGATAAGATTGCACAAGTTTTGGATCACTGGCTTGATCGTATAATAGGAGGATTTGTGACAGATTTTGCACTCAATACTTCAGTTAGTTACAGTGAAGCAGAGCATCATTTCTTCAAGGGACCGCAAGGTAAGTATTTAAGGTATTTTAATACTTAGATTAAGATGCTCTTATGTAAAAAGTGGGTTATGAAGTTACCTTGATATTTGAAGCTACACGAAGTGGAAAGTTCTTTAGGGATAGAGGGAAAACATGTCTTGAATATAGCCCGCTGATCGGACCTCCTCTGAGTGATGACGAAGAAGCAGCACAGGCTTCACCACATAGCATTGTTCAATTAATATGGAAAGGGTTCTCGCAAATACCCCATTCACCCACACCACCTCCATCTTCACCTCTACAACATATACCTTCACCCACACCTCCACCACCTCTGCCACCATTCAGTATGGTGATTGTAGTGAAGTTGCCCATTTTCAAGGGTTTGGGAAATGAGGATTCTGACAAGTTTTGGTTCGTTGCGAAGGTTGTATTGCAATCTCGGGGTATTATAGATGATCAGATGAATAAAGTAATGTTTGTTACTACTTTGCAAGAATGTGTGCTAACGTGGTTAGCACTGCACTGATAACCCAACAGCTGCATTGGTAGATATTTAGAATGCGCTGAATAAGGAATTCATTAGGCCCAAGTATGAAGCACAATCAATTTTTGGATTCAAATGAATCATGATGAGGCATGGTGAGACACCCTGGGAGTTGGATTAGAGATTGAAATACAAGATCTGTGAAGCTAATATGAACCTTATGTTGAACCTCAGAATTACCCTCTCCTTGACAACGTTTCTCACTTCTTTCGCTTGATTTTCCATAACATTATAGATCCCCATCAATGATAAATGATAGGTTTTGTATCACGGAAGGCATTAAATGATTGACATGTTATATTTTTATGTTTTTGCTATTTGAATAAATTTTTGCGAATTAGCTACAAAACGTAGCCTATTCTGTAGCTAACTATGTATTCCATAGCTACTTCCATGGTATGGCAAGTGTCAGGTGTCAAATGAAGAATCTAGCCACAAGGCATCTCCGGAATCATCTCCACATGGATTTTATCCTAGTCACTCAGCCCAGATCGATAACAAAACCAAGCTCAAGATCCTAGTCAAAGTTGGAGTCAAACATATGATACCTAGAAGCAATAGGACTCTTCGTCTGCTCTTTCGTGGTTAATCAATAAATCTAACAGTTTTGTTGCAGCATTAACATGGATCAACCACCTGTGTTAATGGTTTTGTTGCAAACATCTCGCTTGAATTTAAGTCACATGTAGCTGATCAAATGTTTACACAGTCCTGCTGTAATACGTATAGACCACCTGTAGCTAGTTTTCCTCAAAGACAATTATGATTATTTCCTTTTAAATACTGGTTGTACAGAACCGAGGAGGGTTCAAAGAATCTTATGTATTAAAGTTCAGACTTTCAACTCTATATTTTTGGACTTCATTATTTTCTATAATATAAACCCTGTGTTGACCAATGATCATTTAAGAGAGCATTTTAAATTAAGTAGAAGCTAAACCCAGTCAGTTGCAGAGGGCCCCTGCACTGAAGGAGGTTTTCTGTCCCTATGTTTTTTGTTTAGTTTTAATTTCATTACTTTCTTTTAGTAGTGTTTCTAACTTAGGTTGATTTCTTTTAGTTTTCATCAATAGCATAATGTTAAAACAATTGTGCAGTTATGTTCCTCCAACACATTTCATGAAAGGAAATGATTTTGTTTCTAAACAGAGTAAGGTTGAAGTAATCGGAATGCATTGTTGACTAGCTTACTCATTGTTTTGTTATTTATTTTCTATTTCATATTGTCAATACATTGCGTTAATGAATGTTTTTGAACACCATTTCAAGTTGATACTCATCCTAAACTGAATGGTTAAACATTCACTTCACACAATGGTTGAAATCAATCAATTACCTTCTGCATGTTTTATTTAGTTCTCTAAATCATAAAGTACAGAAAGTTGCTTGTATTCCATCCCAAGAAAGTTATCTTTCAAAATTGAAGGTTAAAGTAACTAGAAGTAATTTAGTTGATTTCATTCTTTGTATTTATTTCAACATGCATTACAACTTCATCCTTAATTTTAAGAAATAGATTCATGACTCAAAATTAATGATGAAATAGAATAGATGCTCTGTTTTTCCTTTCTTTAAATTACATTTTGACTAGTTTCAACTCTTGGTTCACCTTTAGGAAGTTTATATTCACTTGAGTTTTTCATAGTTCAGATTGTATATCACTAGGAATAAAAGAACAGAAACCCCAAAACAATATAAATATACAAAACAACGAAGTAAGAAGGGTTAACTAAGCACATATAGTGCACTACACTTCATCAACTTACAAACCTCGGTTGATAATTTATGCAAGCAATTTAGGACGCTAAATTGACTAAACACCTTACACATGGGAAACACTGCAAATGGTTTGTAGCTTCGCTCTTGCCTGATTTAAGAGCTGCTTTATCACAGCAAAATATTGGGACCCAAGCAGAAGCCATGGAGATTGCATGAGATGTCGATTCAAGATGCTACTTTGGGAGTTCAACAGATTCACGCGGAGTTGCAGAACCTTTGCCTAGAATTTCAAAGTCTGAAGAAGGATAGAACAGTTTAGCCAGAGGTGCGAGAATAAGTTTGGTTCCTGAAATGTAAAAGTCAGGGACATGACAAATATCACTGTCCAATCTTCGTGAATTATGTTGCAAGGGGAGGGCCAATGCCTCTAAGGCTAGAAGCTCAAGCAGGACCAAGTGTAGGGCCTGCACTGTGGTTTGCTATCTATCTGGTAGTTGGAAAACATGTGACAGACAATTTCCATTTGCTGCAGAAATTTGTATAAACATTGCAACAACTCTTCTGCAACTTCTATAAATCAGTGGGTCATGATGAGCGTAATTTTTGTAGATATGAGCTAATGATGGATAGAACACCCTCATATCGATTGCAGGCAAAATCTTGACCTCTGGACCAAGGCACTGGGGGAGCGCGAGGAGGATATCATGGGCACAAACAAGGCTGAGGTGGAGGAGGACCTGGTAGAGGTCAAGGATAGGTTATTTTCTACAATTGTGGGGGACCGGGACATTATGCATAAGAATGTATGAACCCAAAGCGCATGTCATGCCAATATTGTACTCAGTTTGACCACACGATAGAAGAATTCCATGTACTACTAGCTAAGATACGTGAAAAGGGAACACAGCCTCAGCAGCTTACCCAGAACCTGCAGATGATGAGGGTTGAACCCTATGAAGAAAATCCTAACTTGAATATGTGAAATGGAATGATGATTGGAGAAGATAAAGGGAAGTAGACCAAGGAGGGTGAGTGGGTCTGCAAAGCTCTAGAAAATGAGGTTGGGTTTGATTTGGAGCGCATGAGGGAATTATTTTTTGAAGAAAGGAAAAGCTTCGTTGAGGCCTCTACATAAGGAAGTCAGGATAAGCTAGATGAAGATATGGACCCATCTATGCTTACTACTTTCTTGGAGACTTGTATGAAGTTGTTTTGCAGTAGCAAGGTTGTGAAGGGATTATAGGAGTTGATAAATAAGTGTGCCAAAAAAGAAAATGCTCCTAGCAGACTGCGCATAGTCAGGAACATTGGTAAGCATAAGGCAAGAACAGGGCATAAGAAGAGGCTCACTGCGCAGATAGGAGAGTATGAGATGGATCAAGTTATTCGGGATCTAGGGTCAGATGCAAATGTTTTTCCTAAACAGGCATGGGAAACAATGGGGAGACCTATGATACAATGGTCTCTGATTCAGTTAAGGATGGAAAATCAATAGAAGATCATCTCCATGGGAGGATTGCAGGGAGTGACAATAGATATTGAAGGTGTGAGTGCGTTGGCCAATTTTGAAGTGATTGAGATTGTGGATGCCAACAATAATTATCCTATGCTCCTTGGGATCAACTAGGCCACTGACATGAATGGCATGATTAATTTGAAGAACTGAATGATGACATTTGAGAAGTAATCACTCCACGTAGTGGTATCTTTGGACCCTGCAGAAGGACCATGCTATACTAGACCGAACCGTTATTATGAAAGCAACGATGATTTGGACCAGAGCTATAAGATAATGGCACAAGATCAAGATTGGGTGAATCCGATAGCTATTGGATGAATTGCATGGGACCACGAAATTTCATGCACATCAGATTCAGATGAGGAGTTGGAACACTGGCAGAATCGATTGCATGAAGTATCTATGCTGAGATGTAACATGATGAATAAATCAGTGTGCCACATATCATCGAAGGTAAGAAATCTGCCTTATTATGATGTTTTAACTGACGTTGATAAATTTTTTGATGCATTTGAAAGGGAAGTGTTATTGAAGCATCACTTCCAAGCCTTGGATTTGGTGTTGCGCGTTATGCCCATAAGATGGTGGGATATGTAGAAAGATAGTTTTGATGATTGGCGTGTGTATAGAAAGATGATGAGATTGCGGTTTTGTCACCTGAAAGTTTGATTAATAGAGAAATATGATGGAAGGACCCACACGATCACTTGGAAAAATGGACTGAAGTTTATGGAGCGAAGCCTCAGCCTGAGTGGGTGTATTTGTTCTATCATACTTTGGACATCCCACCAATGAACTGGTACTTGGAAACAAAGCTATGCTATGGCACTGAAGAATGGGACATTTTACGACAAGGATTCTTGATGACATTCAGCTTTGAGGATGGATTTGAATGTATTGATGAGGCATTGTAGGAGTTCAAGGCAATGATCTTCATAATACCGTCAGATCCCTTGGACTTGATTCAACCAGATTGGACCACCTAGTTGCGCCATGCGTTGGAGTGCTACAATGTGACTATTGAAGAAGAAGACGAGGATCTGAGGAACATTAATATCCTAGAGATAGAAGGTCACCGTGAAGTGGAGGGACTGCAAATAGAGAATCAAAATATTACCACACCACTGAAGACTAGACAAGTGAACATTGGCACAGATGCAGAGCTGAAATTTGCAAAGATTGGAGATTATTGGGATGATGCCACAGTAGATAAGGTCACTGAGTTTCTCTGTGAATATCAGGACTTGTTCCCTACAAAGCTTTTAGACTTGAAAGAGATAATAGGGGACTTGGTCGTTATGAAGATTACTTTAAAACTGGATGTGAAGCCAATCAAGAAAAGGCCTTACCGCCTCAATCCAAAGTATAAAGAAAAGGTCCACTTAGAGTTGGATAAAATTCTTGCAACAGGCATTATTGAACCAATGGAATAATCTGATTGGGTGAGCCCAATGGTAGTTTAGGAAAAGAAGCAGAAGGATGAAATAAGGATATGTGTAGATCTCAGGAAATTGAATGACACCTGCATGCATGATCCCTTTCCAACTCCATTCACTGATGAAGTGCTAGATAATGTTGGCAGACAGGAAGCATATTCATTCACTGATGGGTTCTCTAGGTACCATCAGATCAAGATCACGCTTGAGGATAGAAGTAAGATGACATTCATGACTGAATAGGGATGCTTTAAGTATACTATAATTCCCTTTGGACTAATGAACGCACTGGTGATCTTTTCATGCATAGTCATCGCGATGTTCAAGGAATTCATTCACAAATTTCTGGAGATATACTTAGATGATTGGATGGTGTTTAGGCTAGTAAAGTGCCATGTAGCTAGTCTAAGATTGATGTTGGATACATGCCAGAGGTTTCAGATCGTGCTAAATTTGAGAAAATGTTTGTTCTGTGTTCAATTCAGAATCTTGCTGTGCCATGTGGTATGCAGAAAAGGATTAATGGTGGACCCTACTAAGATCATGGTTATAATCAATTTGGAGGCACCAAGAAGTGTGAAATAGCTGCGCACAATGTTGGGGCATACTGGATATTATAGGAAGTTTGTCAAGAGTTATGCCCGGATTACCGCGCTAATGGAAAAGATGATAAAGAAGGATTCTACATTCTGTTGGGATGAATAATGTCAGCAGAGCCTAGATATATTAAAAGAGAAATTGGTCACCGTGCCTATCCTAGTCTTCTTGGATTGGAAGAAGGAATTTCATGTGCATGTGGATGCATCATGTATTGCGCTGGGAGTATCATTAACATAGGTCGGTGAGGAAGATTTGGATCATCATATAGCATTTGAAAGAAGGAAGTTGTCTAAAGCTGAGAAGAACTATTCAACAACAAAGCACGAAGGTTTGGCCATGGTGTACGTGCTCCAGAAGTTTAGACACTACTTGCTAGGTGGACAATTTAAGATGTATACAGACCATTCTGTATTAAAGTACCTAGTTAACAAGCCTATGTTGGGGGGGAAGATATGCAGATGGTTGTTGTTGTTTTAGGAGTATGATTTCGAAGTCATTGTGAAGCCAGGATGATTGAATGCAGGGCCAGATCATCTATCGTGCATTCAAACAGGAGATGAGCCTACTAATTTGGAGGAAGGACTACCTGATATGCAACTCTGTGTAGCATGTGTCACAAACAATCACTTTGTAGACATTATACACTTCATGACTAGAGGAATGGTTCCAGAATGGTACACCACCCAAGAAACGTAGGAGCCGATGGTGCACACAACAAACTTTTCTCTCATTGCAGGACATTTGTATAAAATTGAGTCGGATGAAATACTATGATGTTATGTGCCTAAGTTCAACAAAAACAGCATACTCACTAATGCTCATGGAGGAGCTGTGGGAGGCCAATATGTAGGAAAAGCAACAACGCAAAAGATTTTACGCGTTGGGTTGTGGTGGCTAACACTGCATATTGATTCCAAAGCTTATTGTAAGGCATGTGATGCATGTTAGAGAATTAGCAGGCCATTCCAGAGGGATGAGCTACCATTGAATCGACAGATGTTACTGTAGCCATTTGAGAGCTGGGCAATTGATTTTGTAGGACTGATTCAGCCTCCAAGGAAGAAGATGGGTGCACGATATATCATCACCGCGACTGAGTATTTGACTTGATGGGTGGAGGCACAACTTGTGAAGGACTATACAAGGGCAACATCAGTGAAGTTCCTATTTGAATATGTGTAGACTAGGTTTAGTTGCTGAAATATTTTGATGAGGGATTGTGGTACGCATTTCCTTAATGAAACGATCAGTGCATTGATGGATGAATTCTAGGTTTATCATCAGAAGAGCACACCATATCATCCTCAAGCCAATGGGATGGTTGAAGCATTTAATAAAGTATTGGAGAATGCACTGACAAAGGTTTGCAATGCACAAAGGAATGATTGGGACGTGCACATACAAGCAGTGCTATGGTCTTATAGAACTACTTGTAAGAAATTGACTGGATAGACACCTTTCAGGGTAGTCTATGGTGTAGAAGTTGTGATGCCGATGGAGTACATTGTAGCTAGTCTATGCATGGTGGAGTTCATAGGAATGGCAGATCACGGAGCCCTGGAGGAGCGGATCGCACAACTCACAGAACTTGAAGAAGACATATTTTTGGTTGGATTCCATCACCAAGTTCAAAAGGAGTGCAGAAAGGCATGCCATGATCGACACATCAAAATGCACACCTTTAAGGTAAAGGACTTAGTTTTATTATATGACAACAAGTTTGATAAGTTTCCACGGAAATTTCATATGCATTGGCTGGGGCCATATGTCATCAAGGAGACTACCGATGGTGGAGCAGTTCAGCTTGTGAAATTGAATGTAGATCTATTTCCTAGGAAGCTAAATGGAAGTCGATTGAAGCCATACATTGGGGATCTGGCCAGATGAATATATGATAGAAGCACAGCCTTAGAACTCCAGGCAGCTGCAAGGAGCTGTAGGACTATAAACTACACTACCCGGGTTGTAGAGTTGCATGACTGGGGGACTGTGCAGAATGGAAGAGTGTCACAGTATCAGTAGAATCACGAAGGGAGCTGCGCTATGAGATCATAAATCATGTGGTGCAGCCAAAAAGTGATTTTTACTATCATTGTTCATGATTTGACAGTGAGAAAACAGCTAAGAGGAGCGAGGGGAAACATTTAAGGCTGAATTTAAGAGCGAAATCGTCGTAAATCTGTTGTCGATCTAGCATTTATGAGTAGATTTTAGGGGAGACTGTCAGATTAGAATTCAAATTTTCCTATAGATTATGGATGGTTTCCCAATGAGAAACACTTTTCATTTTGAGGGTTTATGTGTCAAAAATGCCACAATCCATGATGGTCAAATATTTTAATCTTGATTCATTCATGCTTTAAATTTCATGTTGCTAGATAGAGAATAAAGATCTAGCCAAACTGTTTAATCGTGGCATATCAGTAGTTAGGTAGAGAGTAAAAATGAGCTCAACAGTTTAATCTGAGACACTGGAAGTTATAAGGTTAGAATTAGATAGTTTTCTTATAAAAAAAAGAAGTAAAGGGTTAGCAAGCTCAAATGCACCCAATGAATGAAGAGAAAGTGCTAGGGTAAATCAAGGGTAGGTAGAAGAAGTTTTGCAAGTGCACAAGGTTGCTAAGTCAAAAAGCATATTCATCATGCTTAATCCTATGTTTCATGTGTAGGAGGAATTGTGAAAGAGAAATGACATTCACTAAAGCTTATTTACTAATTTCCCCTCATTTCACCACACCCCCACTTACTTATTTACTAATTTCCCCTCGTTATCCCTTCATTACTTGTAAAAAACCCTTTCTGTTCATTTTGACCTTCTTACCATTGTTTCACACATTTCCCTAGACATTACCCTTCAAAAATCATCCCCCCTTTCCAAAACCCCTTTCCCTAGTGCGAAACACATTCCCACCACAAATAATACATTCCCCCCTTATTAATTTCCCCTTTTCCCCTTAAAAACCCACTAAAACCCTTTATCCTAAGGTTTTCAGAAAGTCCGGCTTTATAAATACCCCACGTTATAATTTCTCGACACCTTTATTAACCCACCGCTTATATTAAAAACCCATAATTATCTATTAATTAATCACAATTCATTATAATTAAACCTTGGGCCCCTCAAACCACTTTCCAACTCCATCCGAGCAACTTCACTGCACGATATCCCTCTGATCTCTCACCTCCAGATCCAACGGCGCACAGCCATATTGTGAAGATTCATCATCTGACAGTTAATGGCCGAGTATTATTTGGCTATGTGGCAACACCAAGTTATATCGCGTGCTCACGAAAAATACCGCACTCCAACCAAAAGCGGTGCGATATGGCCTAAAAACCACCTCCCTGCCTAAACCAAAACTGCCCACTATTCTTTCAATAAATCTTGCGCCAAAATGTAACCATTGTTGGTTAAAAGGTTGAAAATGCCCCATTTTGCTCTGTTCACTCATTTTCACTGCAAACCTTTGTTAACCAACTCAGACACCCTGAACCTCTGCGTGACTAATTTAACCACCCTTTGCAACCAGAAGACACTCCAAACACCAAATTGAAGTAGAAAATTGACAACTGAAACCTCTGTTAACCAACTCTGACACCGCAACCCCGTCTGTGCACCAAACCATCAAAATTCCAGGTATTCTTGATAAAACTAGAATGGCCCTGTGATTCAATCTATGCACAATGAATATTAAAAGATTAATTAATTAATTAAATTAATTAAAAAGACTTCCTAAATTGAAGAAAAGCTTACTGTGCACCCAAACCCTTTTTATAGATTGTTATTACCCTCCCTTCTGTTCCAAAGCTTCTGACCTTATTCCTAAAGCCACAGAAAGAGTTATTTAGTTGAATAAACCAAATTATGGCTTTGTTTGGGCATCGGATCCCCCCACAACATGTTTTGGGGTGCAAAGCCCAGGTTTTGGTCAAATGTATTATAAGACTCCGCGAATTGCGGGTGCAGAGCATGAAATATAGGTTGGGTCACAGGGTTGTCCACCATAAGTTTTGTAATGTAATGTAATGTCATGTTGGCCTGCCCATGGTCTGTGGACCATGGGATTATATAAATAGAGCGAGGCTCTAAGTTGTAAAGATAGCGAAGAAAAAGGAGATAGATGAATACAAATGGTTCGAGCATAAAGTAAGAGTCTAAGTGTATTGGGTCATAGTAGTAGGAAGAGACTCTGCAGCTGAGTGCACAAAGGCCTAGTAGAGTTTGCAATTGAGTGTGCGGACCCTTGCAGCTGAGTGCATAGGGTGGTGTCGAGTTTGTAACCTTGAAATAAAGAGAAGTTGATTCCAAATTTTGTGCATCTGCTTGTGTATTGCATTCTATACATCTATACTGTTTTGTTTATCACACGCACTTATATGATTGTTGGATATATTGTTACTTATCACTAGCATTACACAGATAAGTTAAGTAATTGGGTAATAATAGGTTAAATAGTAAGGAACTTGGGTATAATATGGATCACGCCCTGAGTAGTGCTGCATGAAGGCAACATCACAGGTTGCGAGGGGCTAATAGATGCCCCTAGCGACGTGCGCGCAGGGTCAAACCGTAGACTGCCAGAAGCTCATCAGACATCCCCAAGGTGCGAAAACCTGGTTCTAGCACTCTCCCATACTACTTCGGGTGAGACCTTAGTCTGCGCTCTATGGAATATTGCCGAAAGGGACAGTAGTACTGGGATTTGTTTGGCTAAATCACCTTTGAACATAGGTCAAGCCCATACAAGCCAATAAATGGTTCCATTTTTGGGACCAAGATCTGCATAAGGGATGTCCGATGTTGTGCCACTAGAATCCAACAAAGAAAGAAATTGAAGGGTGGTTGGACAAGAAGACTCACGAGTTCACAGTGCAAGAAAACAGAAATCTGCGAGTATCTAAGGAAGAGTGGTTGGAGTGCTACTTGTATACAGAAATCCATGAAATTTTCTTTGCATCCTTTCCTTCTAAGTTGTATGAGTGGATCACGAAGCTAGTAGATAGTCAGGGAAGGTGTAGGCTTGAAAAACCAATCGTGTGGACTCCGGAATTAGTGCGTAGACTAGAAGTGTCAAGAGATAAGATCACGCAAGCTATGGACCATTGGCTCACCCAAATTATAGGAGGATTTATCACTGAGTTTGTGGTAGATACGACCTTCAGCTACAGTGAGGCAGAGTGACGTTTCCTCAAGGGACCGCGAGGTAAGTATATCAAATCTTTGAACACTTGGATTAAGATTTTATTGTGTGAAAAATGGGTTATGTGAATAAATTAATGTTTGGGACTACGTGAAGTGGGAAGATCTATAGAAGCGTAAGCAATGAAGAATTGGAAACCAGTCCCTTATTTTGCCCCTTGCGAGAAAGTGAGGAAGATCTCACAAAAGTTTCTCCAAGAAGTGCGGTCAGTCTGATAAGGCAGCGAATTCCACGCTTACCACCTCCACCTACACCACCACTCATCTCACCCTCCTCACCCCCATCTCCACCCACCCCACCTCTGCCACCACCATAGTTCAATATGGCCAGTGTGATCAAACTACTAGTACTCAGAGGAGTACGGAATGAAGATCCAAACCAATTCTGGTTCATGGTAAGAGTGGTATGGGAAGCACAAGGAGTCATCGATGACAATATCAAAAAGGCTATGCTAGTAAGCACATTGCAGGATTGCGCATTAACATGGTACATCAAGCATTCTAATGACCATCCAAACATAGGAATCGCACAAATACATATCACACTAAACAAGTAATTTAACAGGCCAAAGTCAGAAACATAATCATCATCGGGTTTAAGGAGATCACAATGCTCCCAGGTGAGACCCCCTGGGATCTGGACCAAAGACTGAAGGGCATGATCGGCGAAGCCAAAATGACATTGACGGATGGATAGCACTGCGCATGGTTTGTAGCATCATTAACACCGCATTTGAGGACGACATTGTCACAGCAAAAACTTTCCACCCAGGCTGAAGCTTTGGAGATGGCAATGAGATTGCATGAGACCCCTATACAAGACCCTGGTTTGGGAGTCCAACAAATCCATGTGCAACTGCAAAATCTATGTCTAGAGATGTAGAGTTTGAAACAGGAAAAGACACCTTGGCTAGAGGCATGTGAGGAGGTATGGTGCATAAAATGCAAAGGCTAAGGGCATGACAAGGACCACTATCTACTATTCGCAAATTACTTGGCAGGAGGAGGGCTGATGTTTTTAAGACCTGAGGCACAAGCAGGACCAAGCTTGGTGCCTGCATTATGGTGTACGATCTGTCAAGTAGGAGGAGAACACACTATAGATAATTATCATCTATTGCAGAAGTATACGTAGACGTCCCAAGAATTATTTTGTAATTTCTGCAGGCCAGTAGGCCATGATGAATGCACCTGCACAGGTTATGAACTAATGATGGATCGAACTCTTGCCTACAGGGTGCAGATCGAAACATGAGCCCTCAACCCAAATATAAGAATTGTGTGCATTAGATTTCATGGGCGCGATCAAGGTCGTGGTGGAATGGGACCCAAAATGGGTCTCAGAAAATTAATTTGCTACAATTGTGGGGAGCACTATGCCCACAATTTTACAAACCTGAAAAGGACATCATGTTTTTACTGTACTCAGTTTTATCATGAGGCAGAAGACTGCCCTACATTGATAGCAAGACTGCGCGAAAAAGGGGTACTTCAGCCCCCTCTGACTTAGAATTTGCAGATGATGAGGTATGAGCCACACGAAGAAGACTTGAATGTAAACATGATGCTCAGAAGTGGTATGACCACTAGAGATGATAAGGACAAGCAGTCAGAAGAAAGTGCGTGGGTCCGCAAGGCTCCTACAAAGGAACCTGAATTTGATTTAGAATGCGTGAAGGAGACATTCATGGAAGCTAAGAAGAGCTTCACAGAGGCCTCCACTTCAGGTAGTAAGGATCAAATAGAACTAGAAGTGGATCCTTCAATGCTCACTACCTTTCTGGAGACATGCATGAAACTATTATGCGACAACAAGGTAGTAAAAGGACTACATGAACTTATCCCTAGGTGCGTGGGGTCAGGAGAACCATGCGTGGTCTTGAAACTTGGAAATCATGCATTACACAAAGGAAGGGAAATGAGGTTGACTACACAAATCAGCGAGTATGAAATGGATTAGGTAATCTTGGATCATGGATTGGATACGAATGTAATACCAAAACAAACATGGGAATGCATGGGCAGACCCACGCTACAGTGGTCTCCTATTCAGTTACGAATGGTGGACTAACAGAAGTTCTTATCCATGGGAATATTGCAAGGGTAACAGTAGATATTGAAGGTGAGAGCGCACAGGTGGATTTTGAAGTGATAGAGATTATCAATGATAGTAATCCCTATCCCGTGCTACTAGGAATAGACTAGGCCACCGATATGAGCAAAGTCATAAATTTGAAGAAGCGCAAAATGATCTTTGAAAAAAAGTCACTACGCATAGTAGTACCACTAGATCCAGCCTAAGGAGCACGATACACTGAACCGGTGCGTGATGATGATAGTGATGATGATCTCGATTGTATTTACAAGATAATAGCGCAATAAGAGGATTGGGTGAATACAAATGTAGATGGAAGGATTTCGTGGGAGTGCAAAAGCTCCTGCAGTTCCGATTCAGATGAAGAGATAGAGCGAAGGTAGAATCGGCTACACGAAGTAACAACACTTAATTGCAACATGATGGTTAGATCACTACGCTGCATGACAATAGAAGCAAGGGATCTGCCTACATATCATGGGTTGACAATGATGGATGAATTCCTAAACAAAATTGAAAGCGCAGTACTAGAACAGTGGTATTTTAATGCTCTGAAGTGGGCATTGTGCATAACACCCACACAATGGCGGGGGACGCATCAAGGAATTTTTGAGGATTAGAGCAGATACAAAAGAATGATGTGCTAGTGATTTGGGAAACCGCAGATACGGCTAGTAGACAAATATGACAGACAAGATGATCCACGCACACACCTTGTAAAATGGACCAAGGTCTATGGGGAAGATCCACAGCATGAATGGGTACATTTATTCTATCATACCCTAGATGTCATACCCATGAATTGGTATACTAAGACAGAGCTCTGCCATGGTATGAACGAATGAAATGTCTTGCGCGAGGGATTTTTGTTAACGTGCACATTTGAAGATCATTGGTCAGATACTGTTGACGATGCGCTACAGGCAGTAAAAGAAGCTATCTTCAAAATACCCTAGGAGCCAATGGAAGTACTTCACCCAGAATGGGCGACACAATTAAGTTGCGCGCTAGAGTGTTACAGCATAAATGTTGAGGAGGATGATGAGGACCCACAAAATATTAGCATTTCATAAATGGAAGGCTATCTTGAGATTTAAGGACCATCACTTAAAGACCTCGACATGACCGCGCTGCTAAAGACAAAGCAGGTCAACATTGGAATGGGGGCAAAGCCAAAGTATGCAATGCTTGGGGACTATTGGGACAATGCCATGGTGGATAAGGTCACTGAGTTACTTCGCCAACACCAAGACTTGTTCCGGGCCAAAACTATGGACTTAAAAGGGATCATTGGTGACTTAGGGATGATGAAGATCACTCTAAAACCCGACGCGAAGCTAGTTAAGCAACGACCTTACCGCTTGAATCCGAATTATAAAGAAAAGGTCGCGACGAATTAGAAAAAATACTCACAGCCGGAATTATTGAACAAGTGGAAGAATCCGACTAGGTGGGTCCTGTGGTAGTACAGGAGAAAAAAATATAAGGGTGAAATAAGAATATGTGTGGACCTTAGAAAGCTAAACAACGCCTATGTACACAATCCATTCTTGATAGCATTCACAGATGAGGTACTGGAGAATGTTGGCGATCAAGAAGCATACTCATTCATGGATGGGTTCTCGGAGTACCATCAGATCAAGATCACACTAGAAGATAGGAGAAAAACAACCTTCACAACAGAATGGGGCTGATTTCAATACACCGTTATGCCGTTTGGACTAAAGAATGCACCAGCTATATTTTTGCACATCGTTGTGGCTGCGTTCAACGAATACATCCACAAGTTTTTGGAGGTCTATATGGATGATTGGACTGTCTTTGGATTAGTTAAGCACCATGTAGCAAGCTTACACTTGATGATGGATATTTGTTGCCGAGACCAGATTGTGTGTTGGCATTATGATACATATGTTGTACTTGATGGCAACCCACTCATCTCAGATGATAAATTATAGTGCAGCAAAGTTCACGCACTTTCATGCAGAGAAAATTTCACGCACTTTCATGCAGAGAACCTATGGTCCGTGATATTTAGTCCTTTGTATTTGAGCCTGTGGTTTTGGGCCATGGTATCTCATCATAAGTGTTGAACCCAAGTATTGGGTCCATGGTATTGAATTGTTATGATTTTTGGTCCGTGGTATTGTGAAAGGCCTAAGGCTATAAAAGAGGAAGGAGATCATTTGGCAAGGAATCTTCTGAATTATTGAATATCTGATAAAGTGCTAGATCTGGAATACTGTGATTGGGTTATGGTGAAGATCGGGATCTGAATGAAGAAGGAACCTGAGCGCAAGGAGAAGGATAAGTTCTATTGATGGGTCAAAATATTAAGGCTGGAATAGTGGTATTTCTATATGATTTTGATCTGTGATATGTGGCGCACACTTGATCTATAAATCTGATAATCTGGGTTAACTAATATCTGAACGTTTGAAAGAATGAATTTATAGATCTGTACGTAGGTTTCTGAATAGTGAAGTAGCGTACATCTCTTGATTTATGTTCTAGCTGCTTATGTTTATTGCTACAGTGTTCTAGGTTCAGAAGTTGGGTGTGATTACTGTTATTATGATCTGGGTACAGTCGTCAGAGAAGTGTTTATTTTGATTGGTGAAAAGGTGATTGGTTGATGTAGAAATTCTTGATGTTTGATTGATGTTATTCGTGGACCCAGTCTGAAAATTTATGAAATGTGGTCCTTGGAAGGAAGAGAAGGTTGTAGTCTTCTGTAGGTGGCAGCCTGCGTACTAGTATCTCAACTAGTACAAGAACTAAGGGGGTTGTAGCTCCCTTCCAGGAGAAGCTGGAAAATGAGAGAGGGTTGTAGTTCTCTACAGGTAGCAGCCTGCGTACTGGTAAAGGACTGCACCAGTATAGAATCATTGTAAAAAGAAGTTTCTAATTGAAAAGATAGAGACATATTGCAGCCGGTGGTTTTCACCCACATTAGGTTTCCACCTTATATCTTGTGTTCTTGTGTGTGATTGTCTTCTGCTCTATTTTTCTGTTCCTGGTTACTATTTATATGATCCTGATGCACAGATTAATGTTTCACATCTGTAGAATATTTTAAATTATAAGTATG
>APFE031358198.1:24550-71985 GCA_000404065.3 Pinus taeda
ATGTTCTGGGTTTGAAAAAGAAAATAATTGACCAGATAATACTGATTCACCCCCCTCTCAGTATTATTTCCAACAATTAGTATCAGAGCGGGTCCTTCAGAAGAAGCGTGATCGCTTGAAGGAAGATTTATCATCATGAGAAACTACGAGAGAGAAGCATCAATCAAGCTACCAATTTTTGATGGGACCAACTTCGTCTATTGGAAGGTAAGAGTTACATCCTATCTTCAATCTCTTGGTAGAGAAGTCTGGGATATCATAGATATAGGGTACACTTTTCCATCAGCAACTCCTACAGATCCGGCTGAGAAGAAGCAGTTTGAAACTAATGCAAAGGGCTGTCAATACTCTATTAGGATGTCTATCTCAATCAGAATTCGTCAAGTTTATGCCAGTATAAAACCGCAAAAGAAATATGGGACAGGTTAGTTCTGAAGCTATGGAAGGAGTATGAAACAGGTAAAAAAGGCAAAACTTCAAACCCTCAGAATTCATTATGAAAATCTCAGAATGTACAAATGATGAAAGTTGTGGCCTAAACTATTCCTACGCATAGATGAAGATTGTTAATTTGGTACGATAACATTTGGACGTGAAGAAATAAAAGAGGATGTTGTGGTTGAAAATGTTCTGAGATCTTTGTCTTCTAAGTTTGAATCAAAAGTTTCTGCAATAGAAGAAAAGGAGAATCTACAGAAAATTACCATGTCGCAACTACACGAAATTCTAACCGCTTATGAAATGAGGAAAGGGGGACCATCAGACAAAGGAGAAGACACATTCAAGGCCTCAGGAAAAGGATATTCTTGTGACTCAGGACATATGTTAGAAGAAGAGGAAGAATCAAATTTTGTCAAGAACCTTCAACAGGGTGCTGGAAGATTTAGAGGTAAGTTACCTTTCAAATTTTTTGCTTGTGGAAGAGTCAGTCACTGTGCTGCCAAGTGTCCTCATAAAGGTAAGGAACCTATTAGATTGAACAAGAAACAGAATGTAAATAAGAAAAGCTATTACACTCATGAAGACAGTGATGGATTTTCAAATAGTGATGAAGATGAACAAGGTAATAATTATAGACTTTTAATGGCTTTTGAAGATGATGATTTCATGGATGCTATAGATGAAGAAGGTCTTTATGAAGAGATTTGTAAACTCAAAATTTGTTTAGAAGAGAAAAATATGATTATTGATACTCTGCAATTCCAATTGGCTGAAAGTGAAAAAAATCATGAAAAGTTAGAATGTTAAATAGTGGGACTTAGAAAAGAGATTGAGAAAACTAAAGCTCTTATCTTAGATTTGTTAAAGGATCTGAAACGTTAGATGAGATTATCAAAGTACAACGTTCTCCACTAATCAAGACAGGTTTGGGATATAATGAAGAAGCATCTCAAGTACAGAAGCCATCCACCTCCAAAAGTTATATTGATGCAGCAAGGAGAAGTGAACAAATTGACAATCAACAGCAAAGGCACAATGCTGCTCACCAGGTAAATCAAGGACATTTTTCTTCAAGAATGAACAGAGATCACTAAGTAAATCAGGGGAAATCTGCTTCAAGGATAAACAGAAGCTACAACAGACCACAGGTAAATCATTCTCAATTTGCCTCAAGAATGAATGTCAATGAAAACTACAATCATTCGGTCCGCAGGGTTGATAATTGCAGGAATTTCTTTAATGGCCAATGTTTCTCTTTCCACAACTTTGGACACAAAGCAGCTCAGTGTGTTGCCTACAAAACTATGATGACTAGAGAAACTCAAAAACAGAGGAGTATGACTGGGATCACGAAAAGGACCTACAATAACTTTTCTTCTCTTGAAAATGAAATAGAATGTTCTATTTGTAATAATTTTGGTCATGAAGATTCTGAATGTAGGAGCAGGTTTCGGCAGGCAACTCAAAGGGAGCAAGCCTCAAATATCAAAACATGGAGAATGAAAGAACCACAACCAGAAAGATGTGGTATAGCCTTATATGCAGAAGGGTAGGAAAATCAATGGTACATCGACAGTGGATGTTCAAAACATATGACAGGTGATAAAGAAAAAATTCAGTCATATAGTGCCTTGGAGAAGGAGAAGAAGGTCTCATTTGGAAATGACACCCCTGCACTCATAAAAGGCAAAGGTTCTATTCTTTTAAAAGAAAAGGTCAAAGCAGGAAATGTTATGTATGTTGATGGCTTAAAGCATAATCTATTGAGTGTCAGTCAGATGTGCGATCAAGGAACAGAGGTAATAATTCGATCAAATGGATGTAGTGTTTATGATCTTGATACAGGACAAACAGTGATCAAAGGCATAAGAATTCCAAATAATTTATACATATTCAAATAAGGACAACAACAATGCTATCTGAGCAAGAATGATGAACACTGGCTATGGCGCTGGAGGTTGGGGCATCTAAGCTTCTCACAAATAAGGAAAGCATGCAAATACTAGGCAGTTCGTGGTCTTCCAGACATCAAAATTCCAAATAATACAATATCCAAATCATGTCAGTTTGGTAAGAAAACCAGAATTAACTTCCCTGAGAAGGAAGGATCAGCTAGTAGGCCACTTGAGCTTGTCCATACTGATGTATGTGGTCCATCTAGGAAAAGGTCGCCTCAGAGAGAAGAATACTTTATATTATTCATTTACGACTATTCAAGGATGGTTTGGATAAGACTGATGAAGCACAAAGATGAAGCCTTCGAAAATTTCAAATCCTTCAAAGCTCTGGTTGAAAATGAATCAGATCACAAAATTAAATGCCTCAGGTCTGATAGAGGTGGGGAGTTTACCTCAAATGATTTTTTTGATTTTTGTGAAGAACATGGAATAAGAAGAGAATTCTCTACAGCCAGGACTCCTCAGCAAAATGGAGTAGTTGAAAGGATGAACAGAACGATTCAAAAAATGGCTTGTGCTATGCTTGATGAGTCTAGAACTCCCGCAACTTTCTGGGGTGAAGCGACATTTGCTGCAGTTGTTATTCTCAACAAAAAAAATGTCCGGGTGAACAACACTCAAACCCCTCATGAGCTCTGGTATGGTGAGACTCTGATAAAATATTTCAAAATTTTTGGAAGAAAGTGCTATATCAAAAATACTGATGAACATCTTGGCAAGTTTGAACCTAGAGCAGATGAAGGCATTCTTCTTGGTTACTCTCCCCACAACAAAGCATATAAGTGTTATAATAAAAGGCTTGGAAAAATTGTTGAAAGTATTGATGTAGTGGTTGATGAAGAAGAAAACACTCCTAGGTAGGTAAGATCTAAAGATTTCGAAGATAATGAGGACTATCCATCAACACCAAATCAGATTCATGATGAAGAAGAAACCCATGAGGAGCCTGAAGAATAAATAAGGATAAAGAAAAGACTCCATCCAAGTACATTCAGAAGAATCATCCAGAATCTCAAATTTTGGGGCAAAAAGAGGCAGGAATACAAACAAGAAGAACAATTGCAGAAGCTTCAAGCTATTTGGCATTACTTTCCTCCACTGAATCACAAAATGTAAGAGAGGCATGCAAAGATGAATGCTCGTTCAAGGCAATGGATGAAGAACTTGAGAAGATCAAAAAGAATAACACTTGGGAGTTGGTTCCTAGACCAAAAGATAAGAATGTCATAGGGACAAAATGGAACTTCAAAAACAAGTTGAATGAAAATGGGGAAGTGATTAGAAACAAGGCCAGGCTTGTTTGTAAAGGGTATTCTCAACAAGAAGGAATAGACTTTGAAGAAACTTTTGCTCCCGTTGCTAGACTTGAGTCCATCAGAATGTTCCTTGCTCTCTCTAGCTTTTAGAAGTTTAAAGTATTTCAAATGGACGTGAAATCAGCCTTTCTGAATGGAGACTTAGAAGAAGAAGTGTACATTGAGCATCCAGATGGATTCATCCTTGGTAATGATCCAAATCTTGTATGCAGACTAAAGAAGGCTCTCTATGGTCTCAAACAGGCTCCAAGGGCTTGGTACTATCATTTGAACAAATACCTTCATCAATAAGGTTTTTCGAAAGGATCAGCAGATAGCAATCTTTATATAAAAATTGAAAATAACAAATTGCTAATACTTGTTGTGTATGTAGATGATATCATCTTTGGTAGCAATGAAGAAGCTATGAGTCAGAACTTTGCCTTGGTGATGCAGAAGGAATTCGAAATGTCTTTTCTTGGAGAACTGACATATTTTCTTGGTTTATAAATCCAACAAAATAAAGGCGGTATCTTTTTATCTCAAACCAAGTATCTCAAGCAGATATTGAAGAAGTATGGCATGGAATATTCGAAACCAGTATGCACTCCTATGGTCACGAGATGCAGCCTCAGTGCAAATGATGAATCATCAGTAGTGCATCAACCAACCTATAGGTCCATGATCAGAAGTCTGCTCTATTTAACAGGTACCCGACCAGACATCATGCATGCAGTAGGAATGGTTGGAAGATTTCAAGAAAATCCTAAGGAAACTCATCTTCAGGTAGTAAAGAGAATTTTCAAGTATCTTCAAGGAACTCAAAACTTATGGCCTATGGTATCCTAGAAGATGTGGATCTCACTCTTCATGCTTATACAGATGTAGATTGGGCTGGAAGCATGGATGACAGAAAAAGCACTAGTGGTGGTGCATTCTTTATGGGTTCCAGATTAGTATCTTGGTTCAGCAAGAAATAGAGTTCTATTCCATTATCTACAGCTGAAGCAGAATATGTGGCTGCTGCATCCTGTTGCACTCAACTCCTTTGGATGATGCAAACCTTGCAGGATTTTTAAATCACTTGTACACCACCTATCTCCATCTTATGTGATAATACAAGTGCAATCAGCATTTCAAAGAACCCATTCATGCATTCAAAGACCAAGCACATACCGATCAAGTATCATTTTCTCCGAGAACAAGTGCTGGAACAAAAGGTCAAATTGGAATATGTTCCCTCCAAGGAACAAGTTGCTGATATTTTCACCAAACCGGGGAGACATTTGAATACCTCAGACAGAAGCTTGGGGTTGTTGATGCATCATTCTGCTGTTGAATCTTGTCTGTGGTACGCAGGTGGATACACGTACATTTGCCGGTCTATGTGGGTCAAATGGGTCTATCAGATATCATCTGGCATAGGTTCAGGGGGAGCATATATTCTTCTAATGATGCATTGTTGGCATTATCTTAGAAGTCCTTGGTTTGATTTCTCAAGAGTTTTCTGGTGGAGTAGATCAATGTGTGCTGGTCTGAAGGTTGATTCTACTAATAGTTGTTCTTGTCTCTATGTCATGTACTTCTTTTCATATCAAGGTCATGTAACGTCTTATTTTGGTTTCCCCACTATGCCTGTGATGAATGAGTTTAGTCTATCTTGTGTATTCCCACTTGGATGGGAGATGGATGTATGTATGAGTCTTGATGATAGAAAGGTTACTTATAATGTATGGAGTCATGTTCTTTCTTGTAGAACATCTTTTTGCAGACAACATTTCAGCACATATCATATACAAAGGGGGAGCTCGTTCAGAGTTTTCAGCAGGTACTCAGGGGGAGTATGGTAGTCTGCCCCTTTGCCCTTGATGTCAAAGGGGGAGAGTGATTGGTTGTTGTTGCCATCAAGTCCAAAGGGGGAGATTGTTGGCATTATGATACATATGGTGTACTTGACGGAAACCCACTCATCTCAGATGATAAATTATAGTGCAGCAAAGTTATTTTCTGGTTCCGCAGGTGCTCAGATCAAAAGGTGAGAACCGAAAAGTTCACGCACTTTCATGCAGAGAAAAGTTCATTTCATGCATAGAAAAGTTCACGCACTTACATGCATAGAATAGTTCACGCACTTTCATGCATAGTCCTTGGTATTTGAACCTATGGTTTTGGGCCATGGTATCTCGTCATAAGTGTTGATCCCAAGTATTGGGTCCATGGTATTGAATTGTTATGGTTTTTGGTCCGTGGTATTGTGAAAGGCCTAAGGCTATAAAAGAGGAAGGAGATCGTTTGGCAAGGCATCTTCTGAATTATTGAATATCTGATAAAGTGCTAGATCTAGAATACTGTGATTGGGTTATGGTGCAGATCTGGATCTGAATGAAGAAGGAACCTGAGCGCAAGGAGAAGGATAAGTTCTATTGATGGGTCAAAATCTTAAGGCTGGAATAGTGGTATCTCTATATGATTTTGATCTGTGATATGTGGTGCACGCTTGATCTATAAATCTGATAATCTGGGTTAGCTAATATCTGAATGTTTGAAAGAATGAATTTATAGATCTATACGCAGGTCGGTATTGACACAAAAGCGTATGCACGCAAGTTTCTGAATAGTGAAGTAGCGTACATCTCTTGATTTATGTTCTAGCTGCTTTTTTGAGGTGGTAGTCAAAGAAGCTATATTTACAATATTTGAATATTCTGCAGAAAGTTCAGAGGCAACAACAATGAGGGCATCTAATTCAACTGATGGTTGAAGATATGCATCATCTATATGGCTTATAAAGGTTGAGGTTAAATCTTTTAGTTTATCAAAAGTATTCAAGACAAGCTGGTCTAAATCTAGATGTATAGGCACCTTTTTTTACTCAATGAATTGAATAAAATTAGGGTCTATTATAGTTTCATGAATTGAATTTTTTTATTTGGTTCTAAACAAAGAAAGCTTAAATGACAGATCAAACTGAATATCCTCTAAACTTGATAAGTCCTTGGGGAGTGAATTTGCTTTAACTAACTCGCTACTACTTGCTTGAGTTTCTACCTTTTTTGGTTTTCTTAAAATTCTGATAGGGTCATCAACTATTATTGCAAGGTTTGGATCTAAATTTGCCCTGGTATAGTGAGTCTTTTTGGGAGCCATAATTTTAATATTTTAATTGTTTTTTGAAACTTTTTAACAACTCTAAAATGACCTTAAGGGGCAAAAGATGAGATTTAAGATTTCCTTAAAGTTTTATTGCACTGAGGATCGAGTCCCTAGTCTAGTCTCCAATATGTTATCACTCCAAAATTTCTCTAGAATTGTTATGAAACAAAAGATAGAGGTAACCATAAACCTACTTTGGAGATTAGGATCTAGCCTTCCTAATGCTCAGAGAGGGCTCTCTCTTTATGATTTAACTTTGTTTTAGTTATTTGATTTTAGGCTAGTAATGATTATACTTGGGTTTTGATTTGAATTTGGTGGTGAGATCGCTAACTTGGATGGATAGAGGGATGTCGTTTACAATTGGGCTATGGGGTCAAATGTCAAGGAAAAAGGACTGGATCAAGTTCTAAAAATAGTGTCTACAGGGCAAGGTAGCTGAGTTATTTCAGATCTTAAGGCTGGGATGGTAAAGTGGTTTTCAATCGGATCAAGGGAGCAATTAAGGGTTCCTTAGACCGGATTATGAAAGAAGTGAAGGAGGTCAACCAGGATGGGAGAGAAATTAAGAACTTCTCAGATCCGGATATCAGAAGAAAACATAGAAATGATTAACTGTTCAGGATAGAGTGTACTTAAACAAATTCTAAAATAAATTTCTAGTTAATTCATTCACTTTAGATAACATATAAGTTTGTGAGATACATAAGAAAATAACAAATTTGACAAAGAAAATACTTCACTGTAATAGCTCAACACATGAATCTTGTAATGAAATCTCTTTATTGCTTAGTCCAGTCTGCTAACTTGAGAAATTGGTATAATAACCTCGGGTTTATGATCAATACAACTCTACAAATGTCTACTAATCCACGCTCAATACTTTGAATTATGAAGTATTTATATATAATAAATTACAAAATATCCCAAACTGTCTTGGGAATTATTCTCAGAGAAAGAAATATCTTCATGCAAGAAGATAGAGACAGATGTTTAACAGCTGTATGTTGTCCCTGTTTATTTGGTTGTGTTGTCTTTATGCTCTAATATTTTGTTGTTTATTCTCTACCTTGTTGTTGTTCTTCACGCTGACTGTTCTTTTTACTTTGCCCTTTCTCAACTGATACTCTTTACCTCATACTCTTTAATCGGGTTGGCCTGTTACTTTTCCTTTGCTAGGATTTTTCACTTTGACTGTGCATTTTTAAAGTCATTTAACTTCTCCCATGTGTCTGCATCTGGTAATTGAATATTTACAATCCTCCTGTAAATTTCATCTGCTTCTGTGTACTTAGAAAAAGTGGGTTTACTTACAAAAAGGTGTTTTGCCTCATGCTAGAGGTAAAACAGGTTCTCAAATGCCTGATATAGAGCCTTTCCAATAGGCATCCCCTTCATGGAAGATGTATTTACCTGATCCTTTGCCACCTCTCTTATCCTTCTGTTGTAGTCTTCCTATGGCATCAATTTTTCATTTATCACCAAGGGATTTGGGAGACCTTTCTACCTCAAAACATCAAACTTCACCATGAACCTGTCTATAGCCAGCTGCATGGTTTAGCATTTATCTTCAAGGTTCATCATCAAATTCCTCTTGGTGAGCACCTTTTTTACTTCTAATATTGTGCCAATCCTGTTAGGTATCTCCAGGTCCTGCAATTCATATTTGTTTTTGGAGTTAAGGAAATAGATGATTCTGGTGGCTTCTTCTGGCATGTCTACCACTTCAACCTTAACTCTTTGAATGGCTTCTGTAGCCTCTTTGACTAAGTCATTTTGTTCAAAGATGACTTGAATGGATGGCCAAATATCATTGACAAAGTCAATGATATTGGCCAATAACTGTTCTTTGGCTTGGCCAAGTGGCTCCTTTAAAATTAGCTCTTTTTCTATGCTCTTTATCCTTTCATTCATTCTAGTTGACTTTTGTACTTCTTCTTTGTGCATAATTTGTGCAAGCTTATTGAAATTCTCTAGACTTGTTATCTTTTCCTTACGCTTGTTCATCTTTGTGGTCTGAATAGACATGTCCTCAATTGCTTTGACCAACTTGCTTGCCTCATCACCTGGCTGAGTTGTTGTTGTTGTCGAACTTGTTGCTGATGTAGATGTTGTTGCCGCTAGAAGTGTTGTAGCCAGTGGAGATGTAGGAGCCAACGAAGCTGCCAAGGTGGATGGTATTGTTGTAGTGACTATTGGAATGACATTGGCAGTTGCAGTCTCAAGGCTAGCCTGTTTCAGCTATATCAAGTTGTCCAGCTCCTTCTCCATTTCCTTCAGTTGATCATTTAGTTGGAGAACAAGGTCCATCATCTCCTCCTGATGTGTTTGGCTTTCTAAGATCTCTTTTGTCTGTGGATGCTCTAATTGAGGCAGTTTTAGTTGTTTTTTGAGAGCAAGAATGTCCTCATTATTTTTCTTTATCAACTTCTTAGCAGCCTTGATATCATTGGGATCATGTCCAAGCTCAATGAACAAGTCTTCCAGTGACTTGATTCTGTTATCTTTGGCCTGTGAGGAGGCCTTTTCCAGCTTGTATTATGCAGTGATATTATCTAATGAACTTTGAATTTTGTGTGTAGTCATAGCTTTACCTGTCAAGGTGGAATAGATCATCTCACTTGCTTGGTTGTGGAACTCAATTTGGTCAATGGGATGAACATCCCTAGCCAAAACCTCAAAATCTACTTTCCTATATTCTGATGATGATCTTGGCTACTGGACTGTAGGTTGCATGAATGTCATTTTCATTTTACCTATTTTAATGTCAAAGGATGACATTAATCTTTTTTTTATTTTTAGGTGTCTTCTTGAAATATTGGGCATAAGTCTCAGCCTTCAATTTCTCATTTCTCAACTTAATTTATTTGTACCTATCTTTGATATCCTTTTCTTTATCCACAGGCCTGGTGAATGAAGAGACCTCAACGTTGAGATGTCTCTCAATAAGTTGGGTATTTGAGGTAGAGGGGTGGTGTGTTTCTCCTAAACCTGATGGTCCTTTGCTTCTTCCCACCCTTATGTCAGTGTGAGTGATTTCCAATGAGTCGATGGTGTCTTCCTATTCAGTTAAAGGATTAAGCTTGGGCCTCTTCCTGTAACTGATCTCAAACTGTTCATCTATGGTTTCCATGGCTAAACTAGAATCTTCTTCCCTGGTTCTCTTTGCATTTTTGTCTTCATTTGCTGGAGTCTATACAAGAGGAGGAATATCCATTGGTTCTCCTAGGTCTAGAATCTACAGAAAGGAACTTGTATCAATCTGTTTTTCTACATCAATTAATGTATTCTCCACATCAACTACAGTACTATCCATGTCTATCAAAGCGTTTTCCAACCATTCTGATTGATTAGAAAAAGGTCTCTATGTTTGGCCTAGGATGATGTATGAAAGGGCCCAATTTGACTTTGAGCCTTAATTTATTTATGACCCCATGAGGGTTATATTGCCACATAAAACTATTCTTAAATTTCATCTGCTGTAGAATCTTATCTTTCTCTGGTCTGGCTTCCCTATTATTACAAATAAAGGGGCCCAATTGGTTTTTCATTTTGAATTTATTTTTCTTCTTGATGTAGGTTTTAACCCCGTACAAAAACTACCTGCATACGAATTCTAAAACACGGAAAATAAACAATGCGAGAGCATAACAAGTAAAACACATATCCACGGAGATTTTCTCCTCGATCCCAAAACCAGGATTACCAGCTTGATTTTTCATTATGTTCCTTTCAATGTTACAATACATATTTATACATGCTGAAGCATCCAATACCATGGACCAAAAACCATCGCGTCTTAAACCATGTACGAAAATCATGCACAAAACCATAGGTAGGTTCAACCTATGACTCCCTACACCCCTCAAACCCCATGTGACTCCCCCCGCTATGCAATCAGTGCAACGAAGGGGGGGCTACACCCCCCTTCTAACCTCCCTGCTTAACTACGTGGGCTAGTCGTGGAAAGAATATAACACAACCCAACACTTGGCTGCCAGGAAGTTAACTTCATCAGAGTTCATTATCTGCCTAAAGTACTCTAATGCCAATAACCTCATGGGGAGGTATTTGGGCAGTTTGTAGGGAGTCAGTTGGCATCCATATATCCTTATTTCTGTGTGGTGTTGGTATAAATACCAGTATCCCACTTTATTGTTCTTTGCCAACTGTAAAACCCTTTTAATTTCCCGACTGATCCTGGTTTGATAGCTACTGGTTAGCATGTTTACAACAAGATGCACAAATGAATCAATGAAGTCTTTGTAGGAAAAAGCAGTGGAGTATTATTGGATCACTGGTGTCCAATAGATGACTAATCTTGGATTGCCTTTGGTGTCCAACTTCTAGATGTTGATTGGAAACTTGTCTGACTGATAGTGAAGGAACATATGAAACAAAATTGAAGAGTACTTGAAAACTCTCTCATTTGGTAGTCTAATGAATTGTTCATGCATTCTATCTGCTATGAATTGAGCATAGTTATACATTATAGCAAGAGGCTTCCCTGGGCAAAAGATAGAGAGGAAAGCCAGCACAACCTCATCCACATGTTCATCTGTGGTGTATCCTAAAATGCAAGAGAGCATGGTAATAATTTGTCTGTCTCTCTCAGAAAAATGGTGGCAACATAAGGAGGACTATTTGTTGGAATGTGAGACTCTTTAATGATGAAAGTTTGAATAATGTAAGCTTTCTTGGGTATGTCTAGCTTGGTGTAGAGATCAAACAAGCCTTCAATTGAAAGTGGGGTCCCATTTTGGCTTGGCCGGATTTGTAGCATTTGATTAATGGATTCTGCAGTGATGTTGAATAAAAATTGTTGGTCAAGGGTGACAATGGCTCTTTGGCTGGGAATGTAGCAAGTTTTGAAGAAGTGGACGATTTCTGGGAAAGGGTGTACCTGTGGGAAACAGTACTTGGGCAAGTTGGACTCCAAAAGGTGAATATCATCGTTCTGGTTTAAAAATTTGTCCTTACTCCAATAGTGGAGCTTTAGAAGGTAGGCAGGGGAAGCAGTGTCCTTAATTTGAAATTCTCGGTCTGCTAAGCCAAGGTGGTCAATGTCCAGGTGAGGGGTTTGCAGAGGTCTCGCATCCAGAGAGCTTTGGGAAGCCATAATTGGGTTTACAGATTTGAATTATGCTTTCAGTGGTTTCAGGAGTGAGGTTTAGAGGTTTTGGAACAGTGGGTTGGTAATTACAGTCTGTGAAAAGGGTTTGGGATATACAAATAAGTTTCTCTTCAATTTTTGGAAGGTTTCTTAATTAATTTAATCAATTAACCATTCAATTATAACTGTGCTTTTTCAAATTCAAGGGCCATTATGGTTTTTTCCAAGAATACTTTGAAATTGGCGATTTGGCGTGCAGAGGGGTTTTGTGGTAACTGCGGAAGGTACTGAGGCTTCAACTGTCAATTGGTGGTTGCTTCAATTGGGTATCTGCAGCGTCTTCAAGCAGCAAAAGGTGGTCAATTTGGTTGCACAGAGGTTCAGGGTGTCGCAAATGGCTTAGCAGAGGTTTATAGTAAAAATGCAAGAAAGAGCGAATTGGGGCTTTTTTGGCCTTTTAACCGATAACGGTCAAATTTTGGCGCATAAATAATTAAATGAATAGTGGGCAGTTTTGGGTTTAGGTGGAGAGGTGGTTTTGTGAGTCGTTGCATCGCTTTTGGATGGCGGGCGGTATTTTTTCCGAGCACACGATGTAACCTGTTGCCGCCACATAGCAGAACAATGCCCGACCAAAACCACAAATCTCGCGTGCTCTTGGGCTGTTAACGGTTGGACAATGAATCCGCGCGATATAGTTGTACACTGTGAGATCCGGGGACAGGAGATCGAAGGGATATCGCGTAGTTGAGTTGCACAGATGGAATTGGGAAAGTGATTTGGCTGGAACCAAGATTTAATTACAGATAATTGTAATTAATTAACCAATAATGTCGAGATTTTCAATATAAACAAATGGTTAATTAAGGAGGGACCATGGGTTATATGGCGGGGTTTTCTTTAACTGCACCAAGGGTTGGTGGATTAAAAAGGGTTGTCAGGAAATACAAAGTGGGGGATGTTAATTACATAATGCGGGGGCATGGTAAAAACTTAGGATAAAGGGTTTTTGTGGGTTTTTAGGGGAAATGGAGATTTAATAAAGGGGGAAGGTAATATTGGTAATGGGAAATGGGTTTCACACTAGGGAAAAGTGGTTTGGGGAAGGGGGAAAGATTTTTGAAGGGTAATGTCTAGGGGAATGTGTGAAACCAAGGGGTAAAGGTCAAAATGAGGGGAAAAGGGTATTTATAAGTAATGAAAGGATAACGGAGAAATTAGAAAATAAGTATGTGTTGGTGTGGTGAAATGAGGGGAAAATAGTAAACAAGCTTGGTGAATATCCTTTCTTTCTCACAATTCCTCTTGCACATGAAACATAGGAATAAGCATGATAAATGCGCTTTTGACTTAGCAACCTTGCAATTTGCAATGTGTCTTCTACCTACCCTTTATTTACCCTAATATTTTATCTTCATTTTAATGGGTGCATTTGAGCTTGCAGACCCTTTATTCCTTTTTCTTTTGATAATTAAACTATCTAATTCTAACCTTATAACTTCCAATGGCTCAGATTAAACTAATGAGCTAATTCTTATTCTCTACCTAACTACTGATCTGCCAAGGCTAAACAGTTTGGCTAGATCTTATTCTCTATCTATCAACATGAAATTTAAAGCATGAATAACTCAAGATTAAGCTATTTGACCATCATGGATTGTTGCATTTTTCACAAGCTGCACACAATCTTATTTTGCACAGTAAAGTAAAAAGTAGTGGCATTTGATTTTGCACACTTTCATGATCTTTTTTTTTCTTTTTTGGGGTTCAAATTTTTTACTTTTTTGATCTTTTTTCTTTCTTTTTGTCATTTGATTATTCTTTTAGGACATACCCTCTTTACATTTTTTAATTTTTAATATGGAAAACATTCTGCAGAAAGCAAAAGTATGTACAATATTACAAGACTAACCATAGCCAATTCAAAATTATGAATCCTATTATTATAGGACCCTAACAACATCAAAACCTGGGAACCATGGAGTAATGATGAGCCCAACTCTACCCCAAAACCATGGCATGTCATTCAGAAAATTCTCCAGTTCTTTTCGTGTATCAAATTGAACAATGAAGAATCCTTTTGAACATAAATAGATGCCACGGTTGGGTGTCCAAGAAGAAAAAACCCACTAGTGTAATGCTTTAGATCTAGGCCAGAAACCATTAAACCTACAAATAACAACCTTGAATTAGAGAGAAAAAAGGAGAGAATTTACCTCTGGAAGATTAACTTCCATGACTAATGATTGTTCCATTTTTTTCTACAGTGTAAGATATTGGGACATTTTGGATATGATCTGCTGGGATGTAAGCCTTCTCTTTCATTGCATCCTTGAAAGAGATAGATCTGCTAGGGTTTCTAAAGCCTTAAGCTCCACCACGAATCCACATATTAAAGATAATGGTGGTGTTCCTTGAGATGCAATATTCCTTCATCTAGAAGGATTCTTGTAGTAGTTTCCCTTCAAATAACAGGCATTGATAAGTTACAGGGATGCCTAGACTAAATTGAATGCTCTATTTCAAGTTTTCCACTTGGTTTAAGTCCCTGATCTAGAAGATGGAGGTCTTTCTATTTAGATTTTTTAAGAAAAACTGAAAATTTTCCTTTTCTGACTTTGCCTGTCTTTCAGCCAAAATAGAGGGGGAAATTAGGGGGAGAAACACCCAAGTGCATAGATGTCATCTCCACCATGGGCCACAAAAATAACTTGACTATGCAGAAATAAGAAGCTGAATATGTGGGAGAGAAGTATTTGGGTGGAATCCCTGGCAAGTACTCCTACCACAACCTCTCCATATGTGGGAAACAACTAATGAAGCAATATTTGAGATACTTGTCAACACTTCGAAGACAAGTTTCTTTCACAAAATGGGCCCAAACATTAGGAACTTCCACGAGGCCAAAGCCATACTTGCTCTCTTGGTCCTTAGTTTCATACCAATGGATAGGTATTCGAACCACCACAGATAAAACCCAAAAACATCCATGTTCGGTGCCATCAAAGAAGTAGAAGCCAACATCCCCATGCCTTGGCTCGCCTTCATCACCAGGAGCAAGCATGATCTTGATGGTGGCGTTTTGAGCAACACTACATAGAGAAAGAACTCTAGCGCTTTGATCCATTATTCCAACCCCTCCTCTCCTATAAACATGTTAATAATATGTCTCCCCAATTGAACCTGCACCCTATACTAGTGACCATATATATGACGGGGACCTAAGCTTCTTTGAAATTCTTGGTATACAATTTCCCATATAACCTACAAAGCACAACTATCATGAGTTGATATGGGGTTTTAAACATATTTGTAGGGTATTCCCCTAAAGGCTTGGACTTTAAGTTCTTCTCTTTGGTCCACCATGTTTTCATCAAATTCGTGGTTCTTGTCTTGAATGACTTGAGCTAATCTCCATCGAGGTTTATCTCTTTAGTTGGTATATGCACAAAATAGAGGGAATAAAAGAGGAAAGTGGCTTTCCCTTGGCATCTTTAATCACCAAGTTTTCTACATCTATGTGGATTATAATATAGGATATGGCCTTTGAGTATGCAAAAATGATGGGCGTGTCATCATTTTGTTTAACTGATCCAGGTGGATATCAATTCACATCCACCACTTCCATTAACTTAATGGTTCTCTATCTTCTTAGAAATTTTCCCATGGTTTTTTGTCCCAAGTTTCCATGGTTGTTTTGAGCCCTTCAACATTGTTTTATCCAATTAGGGGACTAAGGGTTGCCATGGAATACCTTACACCTAGCCAAAAGTTACAATCCATGGATAGTTCTTTATAACAATCTATTGTTCCCCCAAAATATACATTATATTAAAATGTTTTGCCCCTGGGAGGTTGATGTACCAACTAACCACATTTGGGTCCAAAAACCCTTTGGTGCTCCATATTCTAGGTTAGAGATTTAAACATTTTTGGTTCCTTTTTATGTTAAGGCCCTTTTTTTCGCCTCTTGTAATAACTTTTTGTGAATGTGTGTAGTCACCATCTCTTTCTCTTCATAGATAACTACCACCATTCTAGCTAGTTTGTGTTCTATAATATTTTGTTATTTTATTTATTAATATAAGTTGGGGTTCCACTATATTATTGTTCTCTCTACTATATTTATTTGCATGTGTGTTTCATTTACTTTCTTTCCTTTCCTTTCATTCCTTGTTTCTTTGTGCATGTCCCTAACAAAGTTAGGGTACAAAGACTTAGGTCTCAAGCTAGTTTCACTTGGGAACGATCACTATTGTTAACCCAAATGGCCTCCCACGGTGGAACAAAAGAGATATGATGAAGTTGGAGATCCTATCAAGTTATTTCTCAAGTAATTACTTGTGCGACAGAGGAATGGGATTATGAACAATTTCATCTAGATCCTTCAACGTATACCAACAATTGTGAAACACCTTTAACAAGTGGCAATTTTGGAAGTGTGACACACTTCAAGGGACAAGTTAACTTTGATATCCCCTTATTTGAAGGACCAATAGATTCAAATTCTTTAAAGGAATGGTTAAATTTTTTAAAGGGCTATTACACTGTCCAAAAAAAATTCAACAATGAAAAGATTACCTTTGCGCTCTTGAAAGCCCTTTCCACGTAAATATGGATGTGAAGGTTACTAAGTGATACACAATGAATATGAGTATGTCATATCCAAGGTATGGCCCACTTGGGCATCTTTTTTCAATGCCCTCAAGGACGAATTCTACCTTGTAGGAAATTCAAATGACTAGTACATGAGATGGAAAAATCTACGACATAAGAGAGACCATATGGTGGCAGAGTACACCAATATTTTCTATACCTTGCACTCAAATATTGATATCAAAGACTCTAAGTGACACCTAGTTCTAAAGTATCATAGTGGTCTACATAGTTGCATCCACATGGGGATGGATTTTCTGGATAGATCCTCATCTGGATACGCTTATCTATATGTTGTCAAAATTGAGTAGAAACTAAAGCAGAGGAATAACTGGGAGTTCGGGTTTGCAAATACATTACAATATAAGCTTGGAAAAGGCAACCCTAACTCATAGAATAGGGATAGAGAAAGGATATCCAACCTAAATACAACCAACCCAAGTCATATGTAAAGAAATGTAATCGGAAATCAAAGGAGGACACTGGAAATTGGTGTCGATTCCATAAAATTCGTTGGCACAACATTAATAAATGTCACTCAAACAAATCATGTTGGCTAAGCTTAAAGAAAAAGAAGCAGACTTTTTCTCATATTATTATCTAGAATAAGATAAAAGGAATAAGATCATCAATGTAGAACCCAATGCTACCCATCACGACTATAAAGATCCAACAAAAAAAGTAAGAGAACCCTAAGGAGGGGGATTACCTCTTCCATTCATAGATGTGGGTGAAGGGGACCCCGCTACATCTCATTGTTGATATCAAGAACTAGAATAAACTTATCTCAATGGAGATAATCAAGAGATTGGAGTTATAAATAGTGGCACACCCCAACCATACACCATTGGTTAGTTGATCCATGTACAAAATTTCTATGTTTGAAAAAATAAATAATAAAATAAATAAAATAATAAAAATAAAATAAATAAATAATAAATAATAATAATAATAATAATAATAATAATAAATAAATAAATATAAATATAAATAAATAAATAAATAAATAATAAAAATAAATAAATAAATAGATAATAAAAAATAAAATAAAATAAAATAAATAATTAATTAAAATTAAAAATTAAAAATTAAAATTAAAATAAATAAATAAAATGACACATGTCTTATGGCATTAATCGCTTCAATGATGAGGTATTTTGTGATGTTTCCCAACTTGAAGTTTTTGATGTTATTTTAGTACAACCTCATATGTGGAAACACCAATATATTTATGAATATTGTTCCTGTAGTGTCATTGTCACTCTAAATAATTACTTCTACATAGTATCAGTGGTATCTATGACTACCACAATTACATTGATCTCGACACAACAATGTTGAAAGGTAATCTCTAAAACTGTAAAGTTTTTACTCTTCATGGTTTGGATAGAAGGTGAAAGGAAGGTCATTGCAACCACCATATCTTCAACATCGGCCTCTCTACACAAAAAAAACAAGTGGACAAGATTGTAGAGGAATACATGGATATATTTGCTTCACCTATGGGGTTGCCTCTACAATGTTAGGTCAAACACTCAATTGAATTGATACATGGTGCTTCTTTACCTAGTGGCCCAGTATATAGAGACTCTCACTTGGAGAATAAGGCAATAAAATGTCATATTCATGAGCTCATCTAAAAGGGCCACATTTGATCAAGGTCCTCACCTTACAAGAACCCAAATGTGTTGGTGCAAAATATGGATGGGACATGGATCTCTATCGTGTTTATAGAACCTTGAAAAAATCATTGTCAAGAAAAAATAGTCAATCCCCTAGATTAACAATCTTCTTGATCATCTTAAGAGTGCCAAGTTCTTTAGCGAGATTGATCTAAAGTTAAGCTACCACCGCGTTCCAATTGAAGAAACCAATGTATGGAAAACATCCTTCAAATGTAAAGAAGGATTTTGTGAGTGGTTGGTCATGATTTTTGGCTTGAATAATTTTCCATAAACATTTATGAGGATGATGCATGATATCCTACACCCATTCACAAAATCTTTTATGGTTGTGTATTTGGACGATATCCTCATCTTCATCAAAACCAGGGAAGAACATTTGTATCACATTCAATAGGTCTTAACATGCGACAACAAAATTTGTAGGCCAATCTAGAGAAATAATCATTTGGCATGCGGTCAAATTTAGTATTTGGGATAAAAATGGTGTGCATTTGGACCTAGCCAAAATCTAAGTCATTTGGGATTAGTTACCCCGTCAACCCTAATAGAGCTTCATAGCTACTTGCGCCTTGTTAAATTCTACTAAAAGGTCATTTTGGGTTCTCTCATATCACTTGGCCCTTAAATCAAGTGAGAAAGGGTGGAGTTAAATAAAATTTCTCTTTGTGTAAAACTCAACAAAAATCATTTCAATATCTAAAACCCCGCCTCTACTCTGCACTAGTCCTCACCCTAATAGACCTTCAATATCCATTTGAGATTGAGATATATGAATTTGACTATGACATTGGTGCAATCCTCACTCAACAATGACATCTAGTAGCATATCATAGTGAAACACTCTCGGTACTCTCTATAGATAACCCACCTATGACAAGGGTATGTACTCCACTATGAAATCATGCTAACATTATAAGCATTATATTATGGGGAAGGAGACGATCATCCACACCAATCATAGACCTATGTCATCATAAATGGTCCACATACCTACAACGATTCCTCTTGAACATTAAGTACAGGAAGGATGGCACTAACCATGTTGCAAACTACCATGGTCAACCCCTGATTGTGGAGCTAACCAAAGTTATTAACTCTTATGAGAACATGACATTTGAGTGCATATAATTATACAATGGTGAATTTTACTTCATTGCTACATATTCGATGTTAATCACAGGTAAACAAGTTATGGATTTCCACCTCAAGGATGAAATCTTGTGCTACCTAGGCTACCTTTGTGTTCCTTCAAACAAGTATGTCTAGCTAATTTTAGAGGCATAATATAATCAAGTGGTAGGGTACTTTGGTGTAGAGAAAATAGTAGCAGTACTTCAAAAGTATTTCTATTGGCCGAAGATTCGATAGGACATCAATCAATATATCAGATTGTGCACCACCTATACCATTGCTAAACCAACCTTCAAGAAGAAGGGTTTGTACTCCCCTCTACTAATCCCAAACAAGCCTTTGGAGTTGATATCCATGGATCATATATCAGGTTTACCCTCCACTAAGCATGTTAATGACTGTGTTTATATGGTTTTCAATCAGTTCTTTAATATGGCCATTCTAGTACCATGCAAGAAGAGTATCATAACCAAATCCACTACTAAATATTATTTGAGCATGTTTGGGTTCATTTTGGGCTACCTAAAAACCATTATTTTAAAACAAGGATAGCAAGTATCTCAGTGCTTTTTGGTATAGCCTATGATCTCTAATGGATACCAAGTTGACTAAATAGATTTCCTTTCATCCCCAAATAGATGGACAAACAAAAGTAAGCAATGGGATGATTATGCATATCTTGTGCATGTATAATTCCAAGTATCCATGTACATGGGATAAAATACTTCCATATGTTCAACATAGCTATAATAGATACCTCCACAACTCTATTGATCATATTTGTTTTTAAGTATGCTTGGGGTTCCAACCATTGGCCCCAATTGATGTATATCTACCAATTGCATTTTCACTGGAAAATTCCTCCCATGATCAATCTAAGAAAGATAGATCAACCTAATTTGTTAAATAGATCCAATGCTTCCAACAGCAGATCCACAATATCCTGAAAAAAACCAATGCCAAGTACAAGCAACGACATGACCAACATCGGGTCCCACAACAATTTCAGGTTGGTGATAATCTATGTTTGTATTTATAGAAAGAATGCTTCACAAGCCCCCATAGGAATCTCATTCCACTCCATATGTGCCTTACATAATCACACAAGTTGTGGGTGAAAATTCTTTGAATTGAGTATTCCCCTTTTCCTTGGCTTGCACCTACTATTTAATTTGGAGCAACTTCTACCACATTTTCCACCTCTATGGACCACCTCAGATGCAACTGAGTAATTATCCCACATAGAAATCAATCCTAAATGCAATAAATAGGCTATAATATATCATATCATGGACACCAAGATGAAGGAAACGTGCCAACACAACATACAACTCTATTGGGTTTTCAAAGTGGGGCAACTACTTCACCAAGGAAAATGGCTCACCAAGAGCCAAATTCAACAAAAGTTTCCCCATATGATGAGGGAACTTGATGCAATGGAGAATTAACTCCCATGGGGGGAGGAATTATCTTGGTGGATATTGGTGGCCACGCACCTCTTCAATTAACTCAACAATTTCTATCTTCTTTGCAATTTTTGCACGATTTTTTGCGACCTAAACATCGAGGGCCATTTTGAGGCATTAAGCAATGCCATTTAGGGGGGCGTCAGTTGCCATGGAATATCTTGGCACCAACCAAAAGTTGTAATCCTTGGATAGTTCTTTCAAACGAGCTAATGTGTGCCACAAATGGACATTGTGTGCAAAATTTTCACCCCAGGAAGTTAATTTACCAATAAACCACCTTAAGGCCCACAAAAAATTTAGCACTTCATGTTCTAGGGTTAGGGTTTTATGCCTCTTGTGCTCTTTAAATTTTCTAAAAGGTCAATCTTTTGGCCTCTTGTAATAACTTTTTGCAAATGCATGTAGCTACCATCCTCTCTTCAAAGATAAATACCAACCATTCTAACCAGTTTGTGTACTGTAGCATTCCATCATATTATTTATTAATAAAAGTTGGGCTTTCACTATATTACTGTACTTTATACTATATTTATTTATGTGTTTTTTTATGTTCCTTTCCTATCATTCATTTCATTTCTTGTACAACTCACATCAACAACCATGATTTCTTGATGGTCGAATACACCTAGGTCTAGAGAATATGAAGCCAAGGGTAGGGTTGCTTTTAGATGAAATATCTAGTATATGTCATTACATCTGTAAGATATATCTTTTTCAATGACATTATAAGTGTCATAAAAAATTGGACTTAGGTACTGAAATTTTCCTTTTCCTCCTCACTACCAGATAGTATGGTAGGGATATTTCTAGTATTTTTACATTGGGAATGCATGATTTGCCTCTTTAAAATGGAGGGGGTTTCTGATCTAGTCAGGTGGTGAATGTTGACATCTCCATGGAAGATTAGTTGAGAGGAAATTCTTAAGTTCTTGGGAGGATGTGGACAACACTATCCTAAATGGATGATAAAAAAATAAATGGGAAAATGCCCTTTCATAACATTTTTAACCTTTGGCATGAATTTTTAAGGCGGGTTAATTATGGTAGCAATTTCTCATAAGTAAAAGTTTATGAGGAAAGTAATTTCTTCAACAACGTGTCACTGGAGAAAGATAATTTTTCAACAACTTAGTAAAGGGAAAATAAAAATTTCCATATCACTAGAGAAATATGATTTTCTAGCACTATTTCAATGAGGAATGATCATTTGTCTATAGAGAAAAATGGTCATTTATTAATGTAACAATTGAAGAATTTTTTTTTCCTAGTGATATTCCACTAGAAGAAATACTTTCTCATGGTGTCATTTCACAGGAAAAGTATCTCTTTTTTGCAAAGAATGTATTGAAGTCAAGAGTTTGAAAAAAGATAAGCATAGAAAGATTTGTGTGGCAAAAGTTAAGTGTTGTTTCATTAAAAAGAGGTTCTTTTCTTATGTTGTGTCACCAAGAAAGAGAATTTTCCTTGTATATGTTTTTAATAAAGAACTTTCTCTACGGTTGTATCGCAAAAGAAAACATTTTTTCTAAAGATATAAGGAAATATTAGTTAAGGAAATTTATGCCATAAGAGTTAATATGATATGAAAATAAGCCCATTAACTAGCAAAATAGAAGCGCACATGAAATGTGAGTCCAATAATATATAACATGGTGAAATAACTTCATCCCTTAACAAAATATAACTTCAAAGTTAACCATGGAAGGAGGACCCCTATACTATTTTGAGCGTACTAAGGAATAAAACGCCTTAGGATAACTCAAGATCAAGATAGTAAGGGAAGGTGATGATGATAACACAACATGTTTCGCCTCCCATGCCAATGAAGACATCTTCTCCTAAAAAATCCTAACTCAAGGCAAGTATGAGAAAGAGAAGGAGTCACTTCATCCAAAAAATATTAAAAGGGAAAGGATGCTAGAAATAAGGGTTTCCTAAGATGGAAATACCCTTAAAAACTCAAGATTACTCTAGATTTTGACATTAATTTTGTACCATAAGTGTGCTTCCCCTTCTCCTTCACCTTAAGTATCTATTTATACCAATGTCTAATGGTTGGGGTAGTTATGCACCAGTAATAAGATATGAGTAACCTAAAAAGTTGTAAACTATGTTGTTCGCAGGCCAACCGCCTCCCCTTTAATTCATTACTAAATGATATGGGCCTGTCTCTATTTTTTCCTTTCTTTTAATTTTTTCAGCATTGTTTGGTTTGCATATGTAATTAATTTTGCTTCTCTTGAGTTGTGTGATTTACCTTGATGATTTGCTACAATTTTACATTTCTTCTCTATGGTGATTATTCACACATTCGCTAGATTTCTTGCAAAGATTAAGGAGCCTTGACATTGGTTTGATAATGAATGTATTTCCAAAGGATTACCATTGATCTATGACAATTGAACATTTGCAAAGAAAAAGGTTGTTACAAAATTTATGATCTGAAGCAAATATAACGTATAACTATAGACTATAACCTATTCTTCGATTTGCAAATGATTTATTTCGCTACAATTTGTATGCAACATTTTATCCTCTTCTCCAACTAGAATCCTCTTCTCCAAAATTTGTAGGTGATCACACAAAAGGTCAGTGTAAGCAGGATTATGAAACCCATATTAAAGATAAATTGTTAAATAAAAAAAAATCTAGATTGTGACGAAATAAACATACACTCCCTTCAAATAAAAAATTTGTTGATCTTGAAGAATCTTAGCCTAAGAATACCAAGCCTCAGTCCACCAGCGAACATGACATCCCAAATGGTGTCAATATCACACCTAAGTCAGATAGTAAGATAGATAAAATGGCTTTTGAAGCTTTGATAGACCTTTATTGGAACTAACAATTCATATTTATTGTACCAAGACTAAATTGTGGAGTCAAATAATTAACTAGAGAAAACGAGCAACTCAGTGATACCTGTATCCATAATGAAACTCTAAGGCAACAAAATTTTGCTAAAGTTGTTGAGATTTCACAAGGCTCTGACATAAATATTATAGTAAAATCTTCAAGGATAAATCTCATAATTCTCCAGAATCAGAGGATGCTAAATAAAGATTTTAGTTTGTTATTCTTTTCAACAGTTGGATAAGATGAGGTACAATTTCGTTTTGCTTTTGATTTTCTAAATTTAAAATAAATGTTACAAAATATCAAATTCAATAACATCCCTAGTCTGCATTGTATCTCTCTTTCTAACTGATTGTTTATTTTCCAACATGTGATTTTTCTTGTTAAGATTCGTTGTTATTGCAGTCATAGGATGGACATGCACGACTTACCCACAGTTTTGGAAGTTGTCAACGATAGACTCATGTAAGTTATCTTGTTGGTCTCTTATTATTTCCAGATTGGCCATGAGGCCTAAACAAAGCAGTTTCTATTATTTTTGTAAAAAGGCAATTTTTAAATTTTAATTTTGTTAGGGATGTGACTTAAAAACATAATTTATATAAAATCCTCGTTTTGAAGAATAAAATAGGGGAGAGAGATCTTAAGGATGAGAGAAGAATTATTATTTTCAAATAGAGAAGAGTTGTTACTATTGACAGTGGAAGGAATTAGAGTTTGTAGGTTTCTGTGGTGAGGATTTTGATGTGGAGATTTTGGAGCATGCACAGTATTCATTTTTAATTCGACATTTCGAGTCAAAACCATGACTCATCATCAGGAAAAACCTACAAAGAAAATAAGCAAAAGGATGAGATAAATATAAAAGAAAGGACGGGAAGGAGGAGAAGAGCTGACTAACAAACCTAAAAAGATAATTTTATTTTTTTTATTTTCAATTATTATTATTTTTAATTTCTATATGCATTTCATTTATCATTTTAATGTCAATACTATAAAGGTGATTTAATACTATAAATAGATTAAGTTAATATATAAAATTAATTTATGTATGTCTCAAGAATGGAATGTATGTATAAAATTCATTTATGTATGTATCAAGGAAGGAATGTTAATATAAGAAATTTGATGTGGTTTGATTCCATCTGTGTCTTGGTTTCTCTTATTTCCATAGCCATTTATAATTTTGTTATATATTTTGATTCGCAGAATATATTCGTTGTTTGTTAGATAATGTGGATCTCTAGTAAGCGATTTTTTTTTTTTTTAAACAAATAAAATGTTACTCTTCAGCGACTGGTTTTCTAAGAAGAACAATTTGATTTCGAATATTAATTCCCTTTATATGGATCTGCATTAGAGTTGTTACAGTGAATGTTATCTTTGTTGTTTATTTCAATTCTGATTTGGTGGTTAATTGATTTGACTCATTAATTATCAATGAAAGTATGAGAATCATTTAAAGGATATTGTTTATTTTCATTACTCTTCCACTCAAGAGTTGGTCAAACATTGATTAGAATTGTTAGAATAGTTATTATGTTATTTTTCTTAGTGTAAAAACAATCTAAGAAAAAAAAAAAAGTTTAAAATTTTGTTTACTTAACAATATGAGTTCTTGACTTATTGTAGTTACTCCTCTTCTTAATTACATTAAGAAAAGACAATCATTTCTTTTTCCAGGCATAGGACTTAGTTTCAATTTAAAGAATATAGTTATTATATTTTAACAGTTTCATTTTTTTCTTACTATGCTAGTTATATTTTCGTTCTAACCTAACTTTGTTGTTGTATCATAAATTGTAGATAATGTGCGATAGTTTTAACTTTTTTTATTCTAACTTTGATTAGAACTTGGATTTATTTCTAATTGTTCTAGTTTCCTTTACTATAATTAACATAACTTGAGTAGGCATAGAACAATTGTAAGCTTAGATTAGGATTAGGATAGTATTTGGGTTCAATCTTCCTCCTCTGGAAGGATCCACAGCCAACAGAGGCATTAAACCTGTATAGGGTATCCATGCCAAATGGCCTGGGTTGTTAAAGAGCTGGCCTAGGTTGCTTCTCCTTTGTTGACATAGGTGTATCAATGCCCTCGTCAACATCTGCCTAATTCCTATTTTGTGCACATTAATATTTTATTTTGTGCATTTTCGAGGCATATATTCTTTATCAAAGTTAAAGCATTATAATGTATGCAAATTTCATGAAGGAAAGTAGCCTATGTACGATGGTTGCTTTCCCAAAAGTGGTATACAACTTTACGAGTGTTTTTGGAAGAGATTCGAGGGGAACCTTGGTTTGCAACAAAAGGAGGTTCAAGGATGATGGCCAATAAGTGTGTTTTTAACATATGGGTGGTAAAAGATGTTGATTGCATGGATGGCGTATTTTAAGCACTCATCCTTCCAATTGGTTGCAACACCCTTATAAAAAGTATATATGTTATTGTGCTAACTAGTAAATTGTTAACAAAATTTATACCATAGCCCCTTTTCTTAGTTTTCATGCCATTTTTCAAGTGCAAGTCCATTTTCTATTCTATAACAATTACATATTTATACAATGTGGTGTGAACCATGAATTCATTGGTGGCATTTTTTCTACAACAACTTTATAATCGCATGGATCATCTTGGTATTGATTTAATTTCATATCCATCCAAATCCCTCCATAATGAGTCCACATTAGCAATACCCTTACACACTTATTGATCATTGCATAACTTCTATAATATGGCACATGTAGCAAGCTCATAATGTTGGATTTGAAAAAGGCACTAAATGTCTTTAGAATCCTAGTATTGTCTTACATCTATTCCAAGCATTGATTTAATGAAACTTAGTGAGAATAATATAATTATATATGTCAAATTCATTAAATGTGCCAACTCAACATAGTCTTTCGAGTGCTCATCTTTATCAACACGCACTTATACTTCTTATCTCTCTTTCGAGTAAATTGGGATTTCCAGATCCAAGATGGGGCCATTGTCCCCTCTTAAATTGTTTTTTTAGCCTTGATACCCATTGACACCCTACCTACCACTGGTATTGTGTGTGGTGGCATTCTCCTTATGCTTAAATATTGCTTAAGAATAGAAGCCACCTTTAGCTACTCTTGCTTCATGTTGATTGAAGGTTGCCCAAATGTTGAAAGTTGTCCCATGATCCTCATATCCTTCACTTCATAGTCCTTGAATCCAAGTTTCTCAAATAATCATCCTTTACCAGCTCCACAACTTTGATTTGTTATAGATTTCAACTTTAAAACTCTTATAATGTTCCAATCTCACGTGTTCCATTGATATAAACATTTACAAAACATAGCCCATAAAAACCTTACTTTAACTATTTTTCCCAAGATCAATATCATTTGAAGCTACTCCATCTTAACTATGGATCTACTACATGTTCTTGTAGTCATTCAACTCTTGTGACTATATGCCTAAAGATAAACCCAAGAACAATCTTTGCCATGATATTTTGTGTCAACATAGCCTCTACCCAACACATTAGATATCTATGGCCATGATAATATGCCATGCCTCTAATTAGTGTGTCAGAGAATTAGTAGATGTAATAAAATTCATTATTAGATGTTGAAATAGCTCCCTAACCATAATGTTAATAGTGACATCTCATAGCTTGCAAAGGGCCATCCCACATGTTGATAGATATTACATTACTTTGCATATTCCACAAAATATGTAAAGAAATTTAATCACCAAATTCCTATGCATAGCACCTTCCATGCAACCACCTTTCAATCATAAATTATACTACTATGGGCATCACCACTACAAGGAAAAGGCCTTCTAGTGGAGGTTTTGTGGAAGCCCCTATAAAAATAGCCCAAAAATCTGTTTGTAGCAAAGGTCACTAGCGTAGGTGCGCGGGATGATGTTTTAGCAGATGTTTTTTGGATGGCACGTCTAAATATACAAACGCACTGGTGCTTTACTATCCATACATGCACTGGCGCTGCATATAACATGGTGCACTGTAGAAAATTAATTTTTATAAAATAAAAATAAAAAACACAGTGTGCTAAATAACACAATGCACCGATGCTTTCATACTCAACAACATCGGTGTCCTTCATATAATAAAATGTCCCAATGCATTCCCGTAAGGAGCACCACTGTAGTTTTTAATTTTAGAAAAATGTGGTGCTCTTTTCCAACTATGCCCTGAAGCAGTAAAAATACAGTACCATCGGGGTACCTATATATAAATATCCTAGAGAATCTCAAGAAATGTATCGCATATTTTTAATTAAAAAAAATGTTGTGCTTTTGGACAAATCCTGCACCGATAAGGTTAGAGAAACACACTGGAGGAGGGTTCAAAAAAAAAAAAAAAAAAACCCTCGTGCTTGTAATTTCTCATTTTAACCATCTATAGTGCGAGAGAGCTATGAAGCACCGATGCCACTCTTGCTAGATGCAAGTGCCCTAACATTGATGCTTCTTTTGCTCAACAACCTTTTGTACTATGCTCACTGTTTGAGTTTCCAATTTTTTCAAACTGTGCTAGAATTTGTTTTTCTCCATTACATGTCCACAATACCTCCTTGACGACCAAATGTCCAGGTAATGTCTATGTTTCTTTGAAATTTATTTTTTTTACAAATTACAAAAATCATCGCACAATGCACTCGATATGTTCAACTTGCGCCATTAGCAGTGTGACCTGTAAATTTACAAGGTGCACCGCATTTCAGTGCGTGAACATAATGCACCACCGTTGTTGCGGTACGTTTTGTAAATTAAAACACACTGGGAAATATGTGAGAGGTTGTATGTTGGTGCATCATGCCCAGTTCGTTTACATTTACCAAATGCACCGCAAAATAATATTTAAAATATAGCTATAGCTCGTTGTGTTCGATAACCTAAACATATTATACCAATGTGAAATTGTTATCCATTAGCACCAATGCACAAGTATGTCACACCGCATTTACAAGTTAAATTTCTGAACCAACAATGGTGTGTTATACTTATGTGGGCATTGATACTAGTGCAGTTATAGTTAAAAGTGCATCGGTGTCGGTGCATGACTTTGTTTTGAGCGCACCGATGATTTTTTATATTTTTTAGTTGAAAGTTATGTTTCCATATTTATAAATACATGTTTCATTTAATAAAAAAAAATGTATTTTATGTATGAGACTGATGTATTTTATGTGTCAATCATGTAGTAGAGACATCAGTAGAGGGAGCACAAATAGGAGCAGGAGTAGTAGTCAAACCGATATAATATGGTCAGAACATGAGAGGTCAAAGAGAGGGAGAGATATTTATACCCTTTCCCTATTGCTGCAGCAACCCTAGCACTTTCGAGGAATGTAAGCCTCCTTAAGTACTATGAGGAGGCTACATACCTAAAGGCACACTCTTTCTTATTGGTGCATCTGATCCGCCGATGGAGTGTCCAGGAGAAGGCTTTCTGTGTCGGTCCTAGGAAGTGGTATAGGCCTACTGAGGAGGATATATACTTTATCACTGATCTATCTGGGAGAGGGGATTATTTTCCACAATTCCCTGATGTCCTCCATGGGGTTGCAACTGAGATTCAGCTTGCATACACTTAGAGATATGTTGGGCCTCATGCGGTCCGTCCATCATATTTTCATGTCCGTGGGGGAAAACTAAAGATTTTTTATTTGCTGCAGAGGAGGTTAGGTGCCTCTTGTTATTAGTCACCACGATTGCACACTTTAATATTGATGGGAAACCCTATTAGATTATGGGATGTGTGCTAGCTAATGATGTTTATATGTGCTAGAGGTGTATATAATTAGATGATGGTAGTGAATTCGAATGTGTATCTTAGATGATGTTGATGATTGTTAGATGGTTATAATCATGAAGTTTATTGTTATGAAATAATATTTATTATAGATTATGTATTGGTGAACTTATATCAAACTTTTATAAATGAAATGGCATGCAAAATGACTTACATTAAAAAAAATAATAATAATAATAATAAATAATAAATAAATAATAAAAATAATAAAATAATAAAAAAAATTTGCAAAGATATTTTTATAAATTACAAAGTTAGTATAGTTGAAACTATGATTGTAAAATTACGATAAATGTTTTCTATTGGTTAGATGGTTCATTGATATTCAATCTAACTTAATTAATAAAATATTTCAATACTGACACAGAAAAATAATTAAAGGTAAAATAATTTAGTTAGTTCTTAATAAGACGAAAATGTGTAACTCGTTCAATTTTTAATATAAAATATTATTAATAATAAATTATTCAAAAATACAATTTAACTAATTCAATATTGGTTTATGAGAAGGCAATAAAGCTGCAGACTTCCTAGCTAACTGGGGTTGTATCGAACAAGATGGGAAAGTGGATAGCATATGGTCATCTCATCCAGTAGGAACACGATGGGAGAACCTAAATCTAATCATCAAGCAGGACAATAATGAGACAACATAATCATGATCAAGGCTACAGACGGACCACGATCGGGGTGGAAAAAAGGATACCGTGCGAAGAAATTATGGAGGCCAGAAGGTGGAAGCTCAAGCCACCTCCCAAGCTAATCATACCCCAGTATGTAGAGCTAGCATGCAGGTATGGATGAAAACCGAGGCGAGGAGGTGGAAGAATAATGGAGAAGGTAGGGGCAAAGTACGGCAACACTCAGTCGACGGAACGATGGATAGGTGTCAACAAATCTATAAGAACAGGTAAAGGCAAAGATGCAGACAACTCGAGGTTAAGAAAGGTGGTGAAGGCAGAGCGCATTTGGTAAAGAAACCCTGATAACCGTCTCAGAAGAGGGCAGAAGGCAATGGCTAAGAGAAGAAGGAGGGCTCGAGAAAACATAGATGAGGAAGGAAGACAGACAAGACAGGATAAGGAAAAGTAGAGAGTACAGAATGTAAGTGATCAGAGCCAAAGAGAGACTCATAAGCAAAGGGCCTGGGAGGGAGAAAGACCCCAGGGGGCTAAAAATCAATTTCTCACCAAAGGAAGAGCGGTGAGGTTAACATGCGGGAGGTAGAACAGTCAGAAGAAGAAGAAAATCGAGGCGAGGTAAAAATGGAGATTGGCAGGAAAGATTTCATGGAGAAGGTGGCTTTAGAGGTGGCACCACAAGAGGAAGACTCTCCCGCAAGGGCAGAGGCAGAAGACGCTGGAGCCGTGGGAGAGCTAGGAAAACAGACAGTCACGAAGCTAAGGCGCCTTCACCAACCTGTCAGAAACGAGGATGAAGGACAATGGAGCAGATGACGCAAGAAGCAGAAAGGGCGTATAATGAAGGAACTAACGCAGATATTAGAAGAATTATTCAGGAGATGGAAAATAATGTATTGCAGGAGGCCTCAGACCTGGAAATGGAGGACTGGGGCATCTTATTACCAGACCCGGGAAATACAAGGGGATGTTTATCCCTATATAAACAAGCTCTGCATGTCTATTGGGTGGTGAAATGTCTATTAGCTAAAGCTATGGAACAGATAGCAGAGGAGATGACAGAGATGGCGCAAGGAATCCCAAACCTAAGAAGGGAGATGAAAAACCTTCAACTCACTCTTCTGATGCAGGATAGCAGGTTGGAGGAAATTCAGATTCTTTTGAAGAAGATAACTACTGTGTCGCGCGAGGAGGAGATTAAGCCGGAAACCACGGTAGATTAAGTCGTCCAGTTTTTTTTTCAAATGTTCCTTTTGTTAAGTCTTATGAGAAACAGTTTTTTTGGATATGTCGTGCATTACTAGTGTTGATAGGAATCCAAAGTAGTCAGTCGATAGTGTATGGCATGTGGTAAAAATTTGCTGGTTTATGTACATATGTTCTGGGTTGACATTTACAGACTTATGGTGACCAACAGACCCGATTTCCCTCCGGGGCGGGTTGAGGTCACCAGTGATTGTACATATTTAATCTTGGATGAGTATAATAGCAAAGGACCTACATTAGCTTAAAAAAAAATTTCAATATTGGTTTATAAAATTCAATCTCTTCTTAAATTTAAAAAGCTTAAGTCACAATTTTTTATAACCTGCAACCCAAAGCCACCTTAACTCTGGATCTACCAAGTGTTGAGAGGGATCAAATCCCTTGCGATGCAAACACCTTTTAGAGTGAAAAGAGATTTGATCCCTCCAGGCGCTTGGTATATCCGGAGTTAAGATGGATACAGGTTGATATAATATATATCTAGTTGACATTGAAATATTTTATTTATAATTCATGTTCTCCACATTAAAATGTTAAAATATGCCCCCTCATAATTTTTTCGTGTATATACACATTTAATTATTTTTATTAATAATATTTTCTAAAATATTTCATATCAAATCCATATTAAACATTGAAAATTTTACAAGTATCCCTCATACATTGAATTAAAAAGCAACTATTTTTTTTTGTGTAAATTGTGCTACTGCTAATATATTATACAAAAAAGAGTTACAAAAGGATTACATCCGCCATGCAAGGATGGTTGCCGCTGAACATTTAAGCTTACTGTGACTGAACATGAACCTGAAAAACTGTGGAACGAAGAGACTGTCCACTGATTCCAGACCCGAACCCATAACAGACTAGTTACATGCCAAATAGCTTCCTATCCCTGACGAAGCGAGGGGGAATTTTACAGACACGGAGCTTCCATATATACCCGACATAAAACACATAACAGACACAACATATGTTAACCAGAATCGACCCAAAACCATCGAGCCGCCATTATGAAGCTGTAAGAGCAGCCAAACAAAGGACTTACTCATCCATGGAGGTGGATGGTTGTTCCTCCACCACGGGACAGGCATATGGATCAGAGGCGCTTGAATCTGTGTAGGGGGGGTCATTCCGTGCAGGCTCGCTTGTTCCCGCCACTGCTCCCACCACCACATCCGAGGCCTCCGCAGGCTGCAGTCGAGAGCTCTGAACAGGCGAGGGTGGTCGTGGCTCCGCTGGGACTTCTGGCATGGCTGCGTGCTCACATTTCTCGAGCCTGACTGTAACATAATAGGTGGCGTTATCCAAGACGCAAGGGAACCGGAATCGAGTGGAAGGGTGAGAGCTGAGCGAGCACATCGCTGTCCTTCCCCGCCCTCTCCCTCTGCCTCGTCCCCGCCGAGCTCCTGGTGAGTTGATTTCCTCAGAGGGAGAGCCGAGTGAGGCTGAGGATCGTGGAGAAGAAGCACGACCTCTAGCGCCACCCCTTGAGCCACCCCATCGACTAATGAGTCGCATTCGCTCACGCAGCATCTTGAGACCAAACCGCACACCAGTCTACCCGGAATCCAAATGTGCCCTTCTCCACACAGAAGCCGACAAGGTAAGTGGATAACAGTAGAAATAACACAATGGAAAGGACTGGAACTTACCGCCCGAATCTGCAGACGAGGAAAAACCAGAGCCGCGCTGGGCGGAATGCTCAGAACCCGAATACTTTGAAGCCGGATGTAATGCACAGAGACCAGGGCCGTCTGATGCGAGCGAACAAGGAAGCCTGAGCGACCCAGGGTGAAGACCAAGGCCTTTTGAGCAGAGGGCCGAGGTCTAAATCCTGGCACACTCAACCATAACACCCTCATCCACGACCTGAATAAATTGCTTACAGAACACCGAGACCAGACGCTAACCATTCCAACCTTTGCCAACCCTTCACAATGCATCGTCAGGCGGAGGAGGTCGACGGATATAACACTCTGCGTGATTGTTCTCCCATGCGGAGTTAAGGCTGCATTTAACTGTGCAGGACGGGGGAAGTTGTCTCGAGACGCTTCCGTCCACCTGTCTGAAGCGGGCTGCCACTTGCCTCTTAATGAGGCCGCCCCTTCATTAAATCTCACCTTAATCACCTGCAGCCAGGGAATTAAGAAGCAACTATTAATGGAATAAGAATTCTCTCAATCTTTTTCACTAAAGTGAAAATATAAGGAAATTTTCAATTTAAATTACTTTACTTTTGTCTATATAAAGTATCTATAAAATTATGTTATTTAATATGTACATTGAAATATTTTACTTATCGGTAAAAAAAAATAATTATAAATATATTTTTGTTTTAAATATCACATGTAAATGGAACATAGAATGAATTACACATAATGTAATATCAATAATATTATTTCTTGTAATTATGGCTGACATTAATTTCTTTTGTTGTTATTATTTTTAATTTGTTAATTTAAATTATTGTTTTACTATTTTTAAATGTAACGTTACGTGACAACATCTCTCCCATAATAAGTTGTAGAGCGCCTCTCGACGCAATTAATTCAGATTAAATATAACTTTAAAAAAATCTATTTTGATGCTATTTTGGTTCTTTATTCGCTATTGTATTGGTTTAAATTTAACTCTTTTTAATAATAAATATGAGTTAAATAATACAAAATTGATAATATATTAGTTCAAACTTTTGACAAATAATATATTTTATTATTTCTTAATTTACATCTCAAAAAATATTATAGTTTCCACATACTTATCATGCGATAGTGACTAAAATTCATGTTTTTCACATTTCTCCTAGCTAATATTACATCACGTTCACAATGATAAAGACATGTCTATTTTAAGTAATTTAGTTATAAATACAAAAAAAATGTTTATTTCACATAATCTAAATAGGAAATAAAAATGCATCACCAAGTCTATTTGAAAGTCAAACAAATGTCTCTTAATCACCATCACAAATTCACTAATTTGTTCTCATTTTCCTATTCGAGAAGGGTTGTGACCTTGAATCCTTATTATCATAGATAATGCACCCAATCATAAATAATTAATTCTAAGTATTGTAAAAATGTTTCCACTACAAAAAAACATGTAAAAACGTTTGTGAATCTTACCAACTATATTTTAAAATCCCAACAAGATGAATAAAAAAACAATATAGTTAACAAAATAATGGTAACAAAAATATACAACAATGGTATAAATGATGAAATAACATAAGAAAATATCACTCTCCATTGTCATCACCCTGATTATCTTCCTCTCTTGGCATGATAACACTGTTGTTCTCAAAAATATGTTTTGATCTAGGGTAATGTCTTAATACAAACCACCAATCCCTATCCAACACATCTGGGTAAAAAACACCTAGTTGCATTGTTTTGGGAAAACTTAAGGCTCCCTAGCTTCATGCCACATATTTCTAGAGTTTATAGATATCCGCCCACTATCACAATATTCTTTTACATTATTCCAATCAAAGTTGTCCCACCACTTGCACCTAAAAATAACACATTGGAACTAAGGGAAGTCCACTTAAGTGATTGTATCTTTCCAACATAAGCTAATGTCCCCTGCATTAGGTTTTAATCGCGGTGGCTAGCATGACTAGATTGGTCGAACGCAACTTCCAATCCATAGTCTTGTGTCATGCATCCATCATTGGCATCGTTCGTCCGAAAATGATGCCCATATGCCCACATAGATGGGAACAAATGCACCTATAAAAAAAAGTAAAAAAATCACAGTGTCATGTGTCTAATAACCCAAACATAATTAAAAATATAAAATATATATAGATGTTACAATTAAAAGGTGTAGTGTGAAGTTAAAACTCATGTACATAAAGAGAATATAATTACCAATTTGTTGCACCCAATCCCTATGTTTAGCGCATCCTCTTTAGCACACGGGTAATAACTAGATGCACCATATTTCTCTTTGACTTGATCAACAACCCAACTATTAGGGTGTGCCATTGGCATATTTTCTTTTAAATGATCAGGATAATACAAACTTCTACCTTTCAACCATTTGAATCCTTTCCTGTCACTGTCCCATTTCCTCCTCTTCTCTTCATACAATGCGGCCCATGGTTGTCGCTGCCATATTGTAAAGAATGAATTTGTTGATGGCTTCAATTTCTGAATTCACCGATGAAATCAAACCAATATATATATATATATATATATATATATATATATATATATATATATATATATATATATATAGTTAGTACGCATGAGATCAAAATATGCATTAATATGAAGTTCAGTGTGAATAGTTATTGTGTAGTAATTAGCCAAATGATAAGTCTACACTTACTCTTTATAATGCACCTCTTTCCATTCGTTTCGAGAATCTCCCCTTCTCTTTTGTCTTCATCCCTTTCATCATCCCAAATCATCACACCTGGTGTGTTGTCGATATGCTTGATGTACTCACTAGCATAATAGAAAGACTCATACGATATATAACCCTATGCCATAAAGCCTTCAGGTTTTGCCTTTTTTCGAACAAAACCTTTCAATTTCTTCATGTACCTCTCTAAGAAGAACATCCAACGAAAAGAAACGACCCCAACTAATTCAACCTCATCTACTAGGTGAATTAGAAGATGAACCTGCAAGTCCATGAAACTCATCGATATTTCCTTATGAAACATTCAAACAATCTCGGCTATCTCTTCATGCCACTGTGGAATGCTAGCCATATGAATCTCCTTTTATGTGATCCAACGTACAAATGCAGATAATTTAGATATGACACATCGTAGGTCTTGGGGGAATTCATGGTTAACACACACATGCATGAGCAAAGTATAATGACACCGCATAGTAAATAGTACATTATACAAAAATCAATTATAAAATATCCCATTACATAGAAATAAAAATAATAAAATCATGTTTTTAACATACGTACTCTTAGAGGGTTCAAACAGTCATGTGATTTTATTGTAGGCCTTTGGGTTCCCTCTAGTTTACCATTGAAAGTGGATGTTGCTCTTCTGTAAGGGTGTTCTTTTGGGCGGAATACCCAGGAGCAATCAGACACTAGCTTTCATAAGTGGTCGAACTGTCTGGCATTCAGAGAAGGTCCACAACATTTACATCCATGATACCCTTTTGTCACAAGACCTGTGAAAATATTGTATACAGGCCAGGACGTTAGCGACCATGAAGATCTGAACAATTGCAACTAATTAAATTTATATGCGAAACAAAATTGTTACTAAACAGATCAATGCGAATGTAATATTTTACCAGAGAAAACTCATAAGCTTGGATAGTCATGTATGGTGTAAGCACATATGCCATATGACTTAAAACTCCTCTTTGTTTCCATGGGTCTTAATACATCATATACATGTATCCCTTCCCATAATTCCTTCAATTCATCTACTAATGATTATAAGTAGGCACCCATATTCTTCACCTGTCTTCTACCAGGGACTATGAGAGCCAACATAAAATGTTCATTCTTCACGGAAAACCATGAGGGTGATATTGTTATTGATCACTACTAAAGGCCAAATAAAATAATTGGTGTTTTGGAGGGAATATGGGTTGACACCATCCATGGTTACGTTGAGTTGTAGAGTTTGTACTTCATCCTTGAATTTTTCAGGCCATGGATCCTTTTTATGCTTCATGGCTAGTGTATCTGTTGCGATTCACATAACTCCTGACTCACCTCTATGTTAGGCATGCCATCCCTGCAACATAGCTAATTCTTTGCAATGAAATATTCTTTGAATCCTTGGGATTATAGACATGTGCCTCAATATCTTATCAGGATGACCATGTGATTTACATGTTTTTTTTTTTTTTTTTTTTTTTTTTTTGGTACCTGTCATGCGCACGTAGAATGTAATCATTTGGATATGCATGATATGATATGTACTCAACGCCCAACATTTTCAACAACTGCTTTGTTTCTTTGTAACTACCCAATAAGACATTATCACTCAGAAGAACCTTATCTTTGAATATCCTACAATTGGTGGGGAATATAACTGTACAATGTCAATATTTAAGATTCATAAAATCAACCATTTATAATTTTGATTGTGTGAGAAAATATAAGGAACTTGATCGATCATGCAGATCAATTACCTCAATATTGCTGAGAAACATGCATTCAACATGCCAAAATTTTCTTTCACATTTTAAAACAACATCGGTATCCCAAGCTAAGTAGACTTTCACTTGTCGCCAAGTCTAAAGAGAGGGGTGGTGGAAGCAAATTTCAAGCTTTCGAATAAGGTATCAGTGATATGAGCATTATCCCCTAGCTCATTGTTCTGAAATGCATCTAACAACATTGCCTCCATGGCAGTTGTATCCCATAAGTAATCATCCATATCAACCTCCATTTGATTCACTCCATTGCCAACTTGTGATGAGGAACTACTATTTTTGTAATCATTCCTAATTGGTGAATCTGAACGTAGAGGGAATTAAATAGGTGGTTGATTGAACCCTTCTTTGTATGCTTGCTCTCTAATTCATGCTCTTAATGCAACCTTCTCTCGAGTTGTCATTGTAGTGGGATGCTCTGGAAGATGGTAAATGGGTTGTTCATCATCATTAGAATCTTAATTTCAAAAAATATTGAACGAAATCATTAGTAAAATACCAATGATATTAGTAAGCACGTCAATGCAATTGGTTTGTTGAAATTATATTATACCAAACAAATTATTACCATCATCTATCTAAGATTGTGTCTAGGAGATGCCATGTTCCAATTGGCAGGGTGAAGAGGTTGTTCATTTTCATCTACCAACTGCTTGCGGCATGTTCATGTTTTTGAAAATATGGAGTAATACTTTTTGCATCTGAACTTGATTATGATTCAGGTTCCTGCAAATTTGGATACAATTTTATTCAAATTGACATGGATTAAAAACGAATAAATTAAATTAGATAAACGAAATATGAATAAAGTATGAACTTACTGGAGATGGAAAGGGAAAAATCCGTGAAGGACTTTAATCAACAATATGGAATGAGCTAGAATTTGAAGAATTGGCCATTTGATATTATTGATATTTTGTACATGCATTTGAGAAAAATCATAAATATAAATTTGTGTGCATATCTAAAATTAATCTCTACAACTGTATAACCAAAATCTGAATTTCAATATAGTTTTCAAACCATTTTTCAAGAAATAAGGCGACTTTAAGCGAAAAAATGTATACTATGAACTACTGTAATTCACGTGGATGCATCCTAAAGGATAATTTGAAATTAATATGCCATTTTATGTGAAATTAAAATTTTAGATAACTTTTAAACCTAACCGATGTGCTGATAAGAACAAAACACATAGATGTCGCTGATAAGAACAAAATCCACAGATGCCACTAAAAAATTAGCAGCATCAGGGCGTTCAAATAATACCCGCATCAGTTTTCGGCATTCCGAAAAAAAATATATTAACATATCAATGCTCTTCTACAAAAATGCACCGATGCGTTTCCAAAAAAAGCAACAATACTGCTATGCACATGTTTCCCGATTTAAAAATAAAAAATAAAAATGAATTCAACCAACTTGGTGCTCTTATAACAATGAGAGCACCGATGCTTTTAAATACACACTGCATCATTGTGTTAAAAAAATAATCGCACTGTTTCACGGTTTCGAAAAAAAAATGTATCATGTCGGTGCATTGAAAAAATTTCGCGCCCCGACAATGTTCGTGCGCATGACTATCTAATGCATCGATGAGCAAAGAAATTGAAAAAAAAAAAACGTGTTTTTTTTTCTTTTTTTAAATTCAAAAGAAAACCACAATTGATTTTTAGAACTCTAATTTCATAAAGTTTTTTAAATAGTAAAAAGTTATTTACCATTTCATTATTTTACCCAAAATTTCAAGGGAGTGGTTTGCAAGAGAGACATACCACGAGACATCAAAATACTTTTGAGCAACATAACTATTCAGAAGATCATAAGTTGAAAGGTATGGTGATTTCTGCCCGATCGGGCTGGATGAGCTGGCAAGGAAAGAAATTATGAATCGGCGGCGCATGGATCAGGCTGCATCAGGTGATGATCAAGTCATTATGGCCATAGGCAAGTGGAACGACCGGCAGAGTAGTGGAGAGGGTCCGGTGACTGATGGAAGGGACGACAGGTCGGTGAAGGCTTCAGCTCATAATGACGCGGGCCTCGGGCTATTCCAATGGCATAAAACAGTAATTGCTACCGCCATTCTGAGGAGTCGTGAGAGCGTAGGGTGGCGACGGGAACAACGCCGAGAGCAGAACAATTCACCTCATACCAGGCGCTCAGGGCACTACTGCAGGTTGAACAAACCCCGGAGAGAAGAGGGTGGAGGTTATTGCAGCGGGCGAAGGGAGATGTAGGCGGAAGGAAGCAGGAGCGCGAGGAGATGGATGCGCAGCAGTGGCCATGAAGACCAGAGCAAGCCCGAAGAAGACAGGAAAGGAAAACGAAAGGTGGAAGATGTAGTGCAGGTGAAATTGCAGGTGTTTGAGATATCGGAAGGCGAGAGCGAGGAAATGGAGAAAGACCAGGAGAATGACGAGTGGAGAGGACGATGGAAATACCACCCTGCAGACGAAATCAAAGAAACAGGAGATGTCCCAGGCCAGTCGGAAGGCAGAGGCAGGGGAGGCTCCCGAGGAAGGAAGGGTCGCAGAGGCAGAGGCGGGCGCCAGAGGAAAGACTTGGCGGAGGGGAGAAGCCGACGAGGACGGTAATGCAGCCCCAATCTAGAGGAGGCGGCTGAGCCTGCGGGGGGTGAAGGAATGAGGAAGACAAGGAAAACTATTGGGAACAGAGTCAGAATAGCTGAGAAGGAGTATAGGGAGAAGTCCAATCCCAAGATCAGGAGAATTATGGAACACTGGGAAGAAGAAGCCATCCAAGCACAATCTGAAGAAGAGATGGAGGATTGGATTGCTCTCATGCCTGACCCTGGTCATACCAGAGGCAGAATGACCCTTTACAAGCAATCTCTTCACTTGTACTGGGTCATGAAAAGGCTCATGGCTAAAGCCTTGGAACAGGTCGCCATGGAGATGGCTGAGATGGTCCAGAGTATTCCGAATGTGAAAAAAGAATTGAAGGATATAGTCATAACCCTGCTCCTGCAAGAGAAAAGACTGGAGGACCTGCAACAGCAGCTGGTGGAAAATGGAGCGCTGGTGAAGAAGGAGAAAGTTCAGCAAGCTGAACCAGAAAAATAATGATCAAAGGCATGTTCAGTTTTGATATAGGATCTGTTTACTTTACTTTACTTTAGGCATGTAGAAATATGATGTTTTTATAAATAGGAAACAATATATAGTTAGAAATAGGGAAAAAGACAAAGGGTATAGAACCAGGAAAGAACAGTTTCAAACATTCTATTTTTGGGCTGCTGTGAAGAATTATCGGTGGTCAATAAACCCGGTTTCCCTCCGGGGCGGGGTGAGACCACCCTGACTTTGTAATGTTTTTTGTGTAAATAGAAATCGGAACTACCCAACTTACAAAAAAAAAAAAAAAAATTAAGATGATTATTTCTTTTAACTAATCTCTAAAAAATACTTTAAATGATTGTTCAAAAGTGATGGCCAAGCTACATGTTCCACAAATAGTATAATCATCAACCTCGCAAGCTAAATTATTCTCACTATTCCATCTAAGCAGAAAACACACCTAGTCCAAGCTACATGTTCCACAAATAGTATAATCATTAATCTTCCAAACTAAATGATTCTCACTATTCCATCTAAGCAGAAAACACACCTAGTCTATATATGTGAACATAATTACATAATAATATCAAAATTGGCAACGACATATTATTTAGAGGACATTACTCGATAAGTGTCTTGCCAAACCCATTAAAAAATACTTTCATATGAATTAGACAACCTCCATTGGTCTGATCCCACGAGCCATTTAGAGAAGAGCTATGAAAAAAATAGATATTAACTTTTTTTACATAATTACAGTAAAGTTGTTGCTATGAATTGCAAGTTAAACTGGCCATATAGATATTTTTTGTCTATTAATTTCCATTTTGTCTTCCACCATTAAATTTTCATTTCATCTTCCACCATTGAATAAACTTAACCAGCTATATTTATCCTCCTAGCTCACTCTATTTATCCTCATTGTTCACATTGTTTTAGCATTAATAGTTTTAAATATACCAATCATATTTGTTAATGCTAAAACAATATGGACAATGAGGATAAATATAATTGGTTAAGTTTGTTTAATGGTTGAAGATAAAATAGAAATTTACTATAGTACTCAAACACCAAAATATCTATAAAACCAATTAGACAAGTAGCTCATAGCAATATTTAAGTGTTTAAATTTATCCTTTAAATATGTATATATTTTTCTCATGGTTCCTTTGCACACAAGTTTGTCCATTTAAAATCCAGTTGAACTAACTCAGAAAACTGCATAGCTTATAGGGTTATCAATATTCACTCGAATGGTCCCTATCAATTTGTTGCCTAAGCTAGCACGTTACTACATAAAAAAGAACAAAGTAGTTGATTATAAACATTTGAACTACCATGAAGATTCCTTTAAGTAAATTTTGTTAATGCATTGAAATTGTTTCATGGATATTCATTAATTTATTGATGAATACCCTGTGACTTGAAAGACTCAGAGCACATAGCAAAAGACCAAAAATAAAAATAACAAGCAACTCTTTAACTCTGAGATATAAGTTTACAGAACATCAAAATTCCAAACCCGAAGGACAATTACAATGGTCCTCTACTACTACCACACAACTATCACTACAAGAGTATGCAACTACCGCTACTTTACAACATTGATTGTGCATATGGCTTCTATCCCACATCCACTACATTTATATAAAAATTAAGTCAGTTATTATCCCTTCACGTTGAAACATCTATGACATTGGCGTCCCTTTGAAGATGAACACATCATGGTGTTGGTGTCCCTTCTAAGCAAGCTATGGCGGTGACGCAGTCTGAGGTGAGGTTGTGACGATGCTATGGTAAACATGAGTAATTATCTCCAATACTCCCTATTGATGCATCTAAAATCATTGCACCAACATTGTGGGATAACCACCGAGTCCGGACCTTAGAACAACTCCTTTTCTGTTTGGTATCTCTGACTCGATAGTATGGGACTTGTTTCTCAATAAAGTGTGATTTGATGGATGGGTGTCTAAAATATATAACAAGATGATAGATGGTTTGATTTGTAAACTTATGAAAATATACAAATAGATCTATATATATAACCCTGGTAATACAATATCAATGTGATTTATAATGATTTCTCATAATCAAATGCTAATAAAGATCAATCACTTGAATACAAAAGATTAAGCATGAATGATGATCACTTTAAACAAAGTGATATAAAACATATCGTGTATCAAAATAACATCAATTGTCAGCATATGTGTTTAAGGATACCAATTCCAACTTACTCAAAAGTGATATAAAGCATAATTGTATGAACATTCACATATAACAACAATATCGAATCAAAAGACTCTTTAATTGCATAACATGAAACAAAAAGACATTAACAAAAGTACCATATGTATTTGAATCATCTTGTGGAAGTAACAGTCTGGTTTGCTCTTCTTAGTTCTGAAAACTTAAAAAAGATACAGAAATGCAAGTCCTCTTGAAATCCCTTTTACAACAAGTTTGAACCTTGATCCTTGTCTTCTACAAAAATAAATTCAAAAGTGTAGAAATGCTATCTTCTTAAATCTAATTTAATACAATTTCACGACCCTTTCTAAAATGACATGAAAGGGTTTTTATAACAAAAATTAGAAACAAACTGTTTGTAAAAAGTGCTTCGGGTGGTTGGAACAACCTTTCCCAAAATATGTGATTTCATGTTAAAAATAGAATTGTGATAGCTCTTGGAAAGATGCATTGCATCTATCATTCCTCATGCGACTTTAACTGACAAATCTCGAGCATAGTTTGGATCTCTAGTGGATGACTCATCATATCATGCAACTGAACTGTGTACACTGCATTCGAGAGTTCTCGCATCATGTGATCGGCTGCATGACCAAGACATTTGATTATCATTTGTTTGTTGTGTGGTTTGACTAAATAGAACCAATGTGTATCCCAATTGAGGCTTTTTAATTCTTTGAGTTGCTCCTCTCTGGTATTCAAATCTTGCTTCCATTGTTTTTCCAACACTTTTTCTTTTGGAAGGTTTTCTAGGGAACACTCAAAAATCAAATTGGCGATGTGTAAGTTATCATTTATTAGCTCGATGATATTATTAATCACTGCCCTAGCCCTTGAAGTTGCTCTTTCTGCTTTGATCAGTTGTGATTCCCATTCTGAAAATAATATCTCCTTATGAGATTCTTCAATACCCAACAATTTAGCACCCTTTCCCTTTTCTGTGTTTTGCCAAGAGATATAACCTGTGATTTTGTCATCTACATCCTCGAATTCCAACGTGGAATTGACTGCTTGATTTATTAGTGTGTTTATTTTGATGCACAGTGGATAAATGAGATATATCTTTTGGCAGAGTTGGGTTAGCTATTGAGATAAGAAATTATTGATTTGTAAGGTTTCCTTTATAAACTCTTCAACTTTGGGATTGTCCTTGAACTGCTCCATTGAGAGTTGTCACTACTTTATTTGCTCGTACTTAGATTTCATCTCTTCATGATGTGTTAGTTTTAGCTGTTCGAACACTTGAGATAGTTGTTGTTGTCTTTCAAGAGCTTGTTGACCAATCCTCTGGTTTTCCACCCTTAACTTTTCTTTAAGTTGTTTAATCTTTTGATCTTTCTCCTTGACCAATTGGTTAACTTCGGTTGCTTTATCAATCGTGGTAGTTGTATATGCTCCTGCAAACTGAGATAATTTGGTCAAGTCCTCAAAGGGATTAACTTCTGAATCTCTCCAGATGACATTCATGGATTCATTTTGAGGAACTTTCGCTGATGCTTGGTCTATCTTTCTCTTTTTCCTTTGCCTTTTGACTACAACTCTGTGTTTAGGGCTATAAAACACATCCAAAGGTGGAATTTCCTCTATGCTCAGTGTAATCTCTAATGAAAGATGCTCAGGGATTATCTCAATTTCATTTAGAGCTAAGTCCATGCTAGATGGTTTTTCAATCGCAGGATCATGAATCATGGGCTGTTGCCTTAAGGGGGATTGTGGTGTGATAACATTCTGGGTATCACTTTGACCTTTAATATGTTGATCAAATTGTTCCCATTCTTTGATCAATATCGGATCAATGTGAACATCTATGTCCAACTGTTCACTAGCCTTCTCGCTTGTCTCAGCTACACTAGAAGTTTTTTCTATGTCTTGCTCTGTGTTTTGCTTTGTTTGCTAGATGATTATGCAATAGTTAATAAGTCCAGTGGTACTGTCTAAAGCATTTGTGTCCTGTATTGGATTAATTGATCCATTTTCTCTGGTTCCAGCTTGTCTTTTGCCACGTGTATCACTTGTGAGAACATCTCTGCTAATCTAAATAAATCATCGAATTCATCTTTCTCATGGACGAATTGTTTAACCTTTACCTGAGTAGTAAAATTATAAGAAACTTTATTCGAGTCATACTGTCTTTTGGGAATAACAGCTAGGTTCAAACCCCTTATTTTCTTAGCTTTGATTTGGGAATGTTTATAGTCATGCAATGAATAGATGCTGCAGCGAACTAGAAAGGCATGCCATAACTGTTTCTTGGTGTCTTTGAGATTTTTTCTAAGCCCTTTTTCTACTGTCTGACAGACTATTTCCCTAACCAATAGTTTATCCGGACATATAGAAGAAGGACATGTGGCTCGGTGATGCTACCAAAAATCCTAATGTATGTGAACAATTCTCCCCCAAATCAACTTCCAATTGAAGTTAAATCAATACCATCCTCCTCGGGCAGCTAAGGAGCTGGTTTATTAAAAATGGCCTGATGAATGGGTAGGATAAAACCATGGAAATTTTTGTAGAAATGCTTCTTATATTGGGTCTTCCATGGGTATTTATGGTAAATATGGATAGGGGTTAGGTCATGGATAGTCCATTTCCATCCCATGATAGGAAAATTAGAATTGAAATAAATGGTATCAACTATATAGGCACTCATATAAAATGGGGGAACAACTCGGGTGGTATCAAACCTATTTTTCCTATAATCAAGTATTTGGATGGCCAGTTTATCCCATAGGATATTAGCCTAATCCGTCACAAAAGAGTTTAACATTGATTCTATTAATGGAACCATTTCAATGGAAAACTTAGCAGAATTAGAGCTTCCAAATAGTCTACACATCATTGCAGTAGCATAACAATATGGAGACACTAGGGAGACCACAAAATACATACCGGGTGATTCATGCTTGTGTTTGTTAGGGAATTTCCTCCATTATTTGATGGGGTCTGACTTTATTTGATTTTCCTTCAAGAAAGCTTCAAGGAATGATTTATTGTAGTACTTCTGAGGCTCTGCTAAATGATACATTTTCTTCAAGTCTTCAGGCTTAAAGGATCCAAACATTCTTCCATTAGGTGTGAAGAGCATCCTGTCCATTATATTGATGCTTTCAATTACCCATTTTACCGTGTCATTATATGGAAAAATCTTTGGGCAGATCACTATTCGATGAAGAAAAGAGTCGGCTAAATCACCAAGTGTGTTTTCTAACTCTGTAGGTCCATCAACTGTTGCATGTCCTTCAGTTACCTTTGGCTTTTCTATTTCTAACATATCATATATGCCTTCCCATGAAATTTTCCCACAATCTTGACATGTTGTATCCGAGATCAACACAGTTTTTTCTGGTCCTTTTGCCACTACAGTGGGGAACTTTCATCTTTTGAGCTTTCTTTGACATTTTAGTTGGCTACATACTTCCAGATTCAAACTGCGAAAATGAAACAGAGGGTGTAATAGGCTAAAAATTTCAGAGGGCTAAATTCTTGTAAAGATAATGTTGAAAGAAGTATAGAAGAAAATCAGAACATGAGCATTTGATGCGAAAGATTTCATATTATAACTTGATATTAACACGAAGGATGAAATCTTGAAGGACCGCAGTCATAACTGTTTTTTAATGTTTTGTCGTAACCAACGACGTGAAACATTAATGCTCAATGAATAGTTTGTGTTAGCCTCCTGCTGCAGCAGGTTACTCATCTTTCATTATTGACATTTTTACATGCCAAATATGTCATTCTTTGCATGCTGCAATGTTCCATATTTGCTACCGATGCCAAAAAGGAGGCTAGGAGAGTGTGCCAGTTCAAGTGCCATTGTTGTGTTCCAATTTTGATGTATTATTCCATTTTGAACAAATTTCAGTTAAAGGGAGGTCCAAACAGTTTAATCTTGGTCTCCCTAGGTTTCAATTTCTTGTTTTAGAATATAGAGAATGAATATCTGTCCAAACAGCTTAATCTTGGCAGATTCTTAGACAGGTAGAGAAATCAAATAAGGAGCCAAACTGCTTATCTGGGCCTTGGGAGAATAGTGTAGATGTAGATAGGAAGACAGAAAAAGAAAAAGTTGAAAAGCTGGGTCTGCAAGTCCAAATGCACCCAAACCAAAAGAAGAAAAAATGTTAGGTAAGTAGGCTAGGTAGGTAGTTTGGTGGTTGCAAAATCAGTGATTGTGATCAGTTTTGTGTCTTCAAGTGTCATATCTATTCAGGTCACAGTCATCAGGCAATTTCATATGGAGGAGCTCAAGCGAGGCATGATTAACCTTCCCCTTCTTCCTCTTCCCTAAATCATTTACTAACTTCCCCTAAAGAGGTCAAGATCTGCTTGATATCTCTTAGTTTCATCATTTTCCATATCATTTGCCTTGGTAAAGATCTTCTTTACTCAAGGAGGGTCCATACTTTCTCTACAAAGTTCTATCTCCCCTTTAGAGCCTAAGATCTCTCAGACTTAGCGCTT
>APFE031358199.1:8076-32617 GCA_000404065.3 Pinus taeda
TGTTTTGTGAAGTTTTAAAATAAGTTAGAGATCAGTTAGTGGATATTGAAATTGATGAGTATTTTTCCTTACTGTGCTTCAATGTTTGAGATCTCCGAAGTTTCCTCCTTAAGCTAAAACTGGTTTCTTTGAGTTAGTTGTTGAAAAAATTGAGAAGGAGATTCAGTATTTAAATGATCAGATCCAATCATATGAATTCCAAGATCCCAAAAAGTTCTTGGAAACTCTCTTTCCTTCAAAACAAGAAAGAATAGAGCTACCCACATATGTTTTCATTGACAATTTTCAGTTGGAGGTCTGTGTTGAGGAGATAGGGTAGCAACAGAGTCTAGCTTCTTTGATACTATTGTCACATATATGGAGTATTTTTTTAGTTTGAATGATAAGCCAAATTGTCTTTCACACAGCCAAATTCAGTTTGTGAATTTACATTTGTGTCCTGGTTGAAGCACTTTCAAGCAACATCCTTGTCACAGTTACTTGATTGGTTGATCTGTCATTACAAAATTACTTGATCTATCACTTTTGCAGAAAAGTAGGTTAGATTTGTACATAAATAAGTTTCCTAAGGCAACATTTCAGTTTTCGATATTTGTTTCTGTATAGGTTGCAGTATGTATATGTTTTTTGATTGGTATGAGTTGTTTTGGGTTTGCAGTTGTTTGACCATATTGCACAATGGATGAGGCACTTGGTCAATAGTGTTCTTGACACCTCTAAGGAGCTCCCATCCCCAATAAGGCCAACGTTAGTTACAGTCTTCACAGCCTGTCACCAGGGATCAACATGAGCTCTTACTAGGTTTGTTTTGTTAGATGCTTTTCACATGATATTTAGCACAAAACATGTAACAAATGTGTCCATCAGAATAAGCTCAGAAAAATATTTCCAATGGTATATCACACTCCCATAACCAGTTTCTGGATCAGAAGATATGATTGAAATGAATGATCGATTCTTGGTTATGGATGTTTTGAGGTCAGTTGTTGCACACAGGGACAAGTTTACTACAAAATCAGTTTGGACAGGAATTTTACAAAAGTGAAAGAGGCTTTTGTCCACCACATACCAAATAACAAAACCCTCTTTCATTTATGCACAGGTATTACTATGTGCGAGACATGTAGTGATATTTGAAGCCTACATTAAAACAAAACAAATTTTGTAGTTATTTTACTATTTTAGTCATTTTAGTACAGCCCCATTTTACAATAGATGGAAAGTAATTTTGAGAAACCCAAAGAGGTTTTTATTAACCACGAGCCATATAACAAAAACATCTTTCATTTTATTCATAGGTGTCTAAATTTGGATATGTGACTAGATCTATACAGCTCATTTTCATAGATTTAATTTTTTAATGATTTTCAGTTTTAGAGATTATTTTGTGGCATAGATTGTGAGCAACTGGAAATAAATTTCAAAAATTTGAGAGAGTTTTTTCTCCACAATGAACGTATCTACAAAAACCTCTTTTAGTTTTGTAACACGTGCTATGGTTTAGGAGATACGAGTTCATCTTCAACACCTATTTTCAGAAATTCGGTCTAAGTTTAATGTAACTAATTCTATTTTGAAGAAGATGGTTGAGCACAATTCCCTTAATACAGGGATGCAAAAATGTATATATTTTATTAATTTCATAGTTTATAGCTTCGATTTTGGTAGCAGAGAGGTTGTTTTGCATTATGTAAAATTTTCTTGAATATCATTTTAATAAAGCAGTTTTCTACCCTTTGGACTTGGGATTCATCACAGTGCTTAAATGTTTAGTATGTTTTTCATGTAAATCATTTACACATTATTTTTTTCTACTTTGTTTCAGCATTATCTAAGAGAAATGTTAGGAATTCATATATAATGATGCTCCTTTCATCATGATTTTGTTGTTAGTTCTAATGGTTTTCTTTGCAGAATTCATCCTTTGCTAGATGCTCTATTGTGCAACCTTGTTATTCTCTTTCATCTAAATTTGTTGCTATAGATCCATCCTTTGTTTGATGCATGTAGGAAATTAGGCTTTCTCCCTATACTTCTTACATTCACAATCTTTACATGACTGAATATGGAACTTACTTTGCCCTAAGTTTGCCCGCAGAAACTGGCATCGACTGCATAGCCCAATTGTCCTTTCTCTTGTTGTTTCGACCCATAACTTTTCAAATAAATTCCCATACTACATAGCTAGCCTAAGTTTTCATTTATTTCAGCCATGTTGTGTTGGAAAAGAGAGAGCTCTCTCTAGTCTGGCAGGGCTAGATGTCAGATCGAAGCTTGGTTTGTGGTTACCTCAGAGTTGCCTTTTCTTAGTCTTAAGGTTCATTCTGAGTGCTAATAGCTTGTACAGAGATCTAGTACGAACTCCTTGCATCAATACTAGTGCTCCTCAAACCATCTTGTAGATATTCTTCTCAAACACTGTTTTTACACCTGCATCATCCAACTTGGTTATAGAAATTAGATTTCTAGCTAATGCAAGAATATGCAGAACACCCGGAAGTGTTCTAACACTTCCACCTTACAACTTCAACTTTACTTTTCTATGACCAATGATTATAGCCTTCCTATCATCCCCTAAAAATACATCACCACCATCGTATTTCTCATACTCACAGAACCACTCTCTATAGCAATTGAAGTGAAATGATGCACCTGAGTCAATCAACCATGCCTCAAGATCTACATGTGTACTTGAAGAATCCAAGTACACATACCCACCTTCATATGAGGTGGTTTTCACCTGTACAGAAGGAGTATCATCATATCTCTTTCCTTTATTAGGAGCCTTAGATTTACAGTCCCTTTTGTAGTGCCCTTCCTTTCTGCATTTCCAGCACACCACCTTTATAGGTTTTCCTGGAGATTTAGATCCCCCTCTAGATTAAGATCTCCCACGCAATTACTTATTTTTGTTTTTGTTCTAAGACCATCCTCGTAGAGAGAAGGCATCACCATCCTGGCTCTCCATATCTTTCTGTCTCATCTCCTCCATCACCAAGGATGAGACTATTTCATCAAATTGCAAGGAAGTTACATTGCTACCTATTGCAATAACCAGACTATCCCATGAATCTGGTAGAGAAAACAACAATTTGATGCACTTATATTCATCTAAAATTTTAATATCACCAGATCCTAACTGACTTACCACAGTATTAAATGCATTCAAATGCTCTGTCACCAAGGCTCCATCTTTCATCCTCAATTTATACAGCTTTTTCCACAGGAACAATTTATTCACCAGAGACTTAGATTGGTACAAAGTCCCTAACTTGTCCCACAAAGCCTTCACCGTAGCTTCCCCTGATCCTTTCAGCAATACTGAATCTGAGACACACAATTTTATTGTGCTCTTTTCCTTCCGATCCAACTTCTTCCATTCTTCATCAGACACTCTCGTTGGTTTAGTACCCAGATCTACCACAATCCACTGATCTTTATCCACCAATAGATCCTCCATCTTGAGTTTCCACAACTCAAAACTCTAGCCATTAAATTTGTCGATCTGTATCTTTCCACTGCTCGCCATATTCTTTCACCACTAGAATCGATCTCGCAGGTCTCCCGCTGCAGGTTCTACCACAAGCCCAAGCGAAATCCCTCAGCAACAAAGGCGTCCCCTTGAAGCCAAAACAACTCTGATACCAAATCTAGGTTTTAAAATTGTACAGAAATTACCTACATATGAATTCTAAAACACAGAAAATAAACAATGCCAGAGCATAACACATATACACAGAGATTTCCCCCTGGATCCCAAAACCAGGACTACCATCTTGATTTCTCATTATGTTCCTTTCAATGTTATGATACATATATATACATGCCGAATCATCCAATACCATGAATCGAAAACCATCACGTCCAAAATCATGGATCGAAAACCATCGAATCCAAAAACATGTGCAAAAATCATGTACAAAACCATAGGTGGGTCCACGCAACCTAACATAGGTTCCAAAACCAAAATTTTCTGGGGCGCTGCCTCGGACCCCATAGAGTGGGGTTACCTGCACCCCTCAAACCCCTTGTGACCCCCTTGCTACATAATCGGCAGAACAAAGGTGGGGCTCCACCCCCCCATATAACCCCCCAGTTGTCTACGTGGGCTAATCGTGGAAAGAATATAACACAACCCAACAATATAATACCTATCACCCTCAATCAAATGGGTAAGTTGAAGTCACAAACAAAGAATTTGAGAGAATTCTTACCAAGGTTTTTAGGAAAAACATAAAATATTGCGAAAATAGACTTGTGGAAGCCACTTGGGCCTACAAAATCACTTGGAAGACCACCACTAGATTCACTCCATTGGAGCTGGTCTATGGGAATAAGGACTTGTTGTTTATTGAATTTCATTAAAACACCTTGAGAATGTCAGTTAGACTTGGATCTCACTACATTAAGACAATAATTTTTTCTCTAACTCGATGGTCTATATGAATTTAGAATTGAATCTCTCATGCACATTGAGGTAATCTAGCTACAAAGGAATGTTTGCCATGATAAGCACATCATAGAAAGGATTTTTCAAGAAGGATATGGGACCTGTTGTATGTTTCTAGATTCAAGGATTTCAAGGGGAAATTAATGAAAATATAGTTGGGTTCATGTCTAGTAGAGAAGTGTCATGAGAATGATTTTGTCCAAATCATAACAATTAACAAGGAAATGATTCCCTTACTTGTCAATGGTCATAGGTTGAAGTTGTACAAGAAACCTTTGTCCAAGGAAGAGTTTTTTAGTTTAGTCTATAAAGAATTAAATGTTATTGGGAGGCCAAGAGCCCTCATTCCACCAAATTTGTACAAAAAGAAGAATAATAATAAGAGGGCCTAGTTGAAAACCTCCATGAGGCATCTGAGGCCAACTCTTGAGTTGAAAACCTCTGAGGTAGCTCCGGAGCAAAAAAGAGAAGAAAATAAAAAGTAAAAGATGAAAAGATCCCCATGTGAAAACCTCCTTCGAAGCACCTAAGGAATGCATGTAAGTTGAAAACCTCTATAGGGGAAACCTTCTTGTCTAAAAAAAAGGGGACGAAAAAATAGAAAAGCATAGTGAAGGAGTTCTTACACTGCTTTTTCTAACATATTTTCTTTACAGAACTCCAAATAATTGATAGAACCATGGATACAAGGTATCATCTATGAGTTTATTCCTCCATTTTTCTAGCCACACATTTAATTTATGCACTCCCCACTCATATACCTACCTCTCTCCATCATCCAACCAACACAATAATCAAATTATGCCTCCTTGTTCTAATGCTACAGGAGGAGCTCGAAATTCTACACGAGGGAGATCAGATGGGAAAAATAGACCATAGGGTCATACTTTCTTTAGGTAATGTTGACAGAGGTCCACCATTGTTAATTTCATTACCTATCCACTTCATCTAGTCAAATTTAGTTCAAATTTCCTCTCTGTCATGCATCTAAAAGACATAGAAAACCTTTTTTTTCCATTCTTCCACCACCTACACCACTTCCTCATTATATTAATCCAATCCTCATACCTTTCATGACTTACCCTCAATATGAAATGCAAAATGAGGTCTTGAAAAACGGTATTAAATGACTACTACAGGAAGGAGACTCCTCTTGTAGCAACCTGTACAGTCACAACATAACTCCTTAAAACTCGTTTTTACCACCCATAGAGAGCATCATGGAGCCGTTTTTGAAGTAGAGAAGAGGAACATCATATTTATGAAGAAGTTCATCCACTCCACTAGCAACAAATTAGATAGAGGAAAGGGACCTACACACACAAAAAATTTATTAGTTAAAATACCATCAAGTTATGAAGACCTTAATAGAAGCAAGCAAAGAAAATCAACACCCTTAAGATCACAATGTTATGAGATCCAACTCTAGCATGCGAGCAGATCCAATTTGATCCACAGGTAGGCTCAGGTACGACAACCTCACCTCTTCCCTATGAATATAATGCTAAGATATTTTAATAATAAAGAAAGGAACTTCAATTTGCTCGAGGTTGTTAGTGAACTTTCCCACCCTTGACTAGTAAACTCAAGTTCATTAAGCCACACATGAAAGATGGAAATGTAAACTCAAGTGAGGTGTTGATTATGAGGAATGAGGTGATGATAGTGAGGAGCAGAGTAGTGATTTCAAGGAGTGGGGACAATGGTTCAAACAAGGAAGTTCATGTATGAGCCATGTCACCAAAGCATTTTTATCCTTTACCACGAAAGGGAATATTAAGTACTACTCTCAACTCCATTTACACCATCACTCATTTCTATAAAAGTAGTTAGAGGAAGGATGAGCTAGTTCTATCAAAGTTCCCATGGTGCCACTAAGATGCTTCCAACTATGGTTGTAGGTGCTACATAAGAAGTTACATGAGGAGCTACAGGAGGGTCTGAACTGCTACTAGAGGGCTGAATAGAAGCTACAAGAAGGAATTCAAGTGTGAAGGAGAGCCAAAGTGACCCTGAGTTGTCCTCAAACCCTTGTGCACTTGAAAAAGCTATTTTGAAAAGGAGTGGGTGGATTTCTCCATCCTTTTCCCTATAATAGAAAATTGAGCAGTAGTTCCTTTTGGAAATTATTGTGTAAAGGAAAGATAGGGACATAAAATATTTTTCTTCAATATAAATTCCATCATCCTTCTCCCTCATTAATAAAAAGGAAGTTTAATATTGTTTCTACCACCGAAATTGCTTTAAGGAAACATTGAAATTCACACCCAAGTAACACCAAGAAGGATCAGTAAAAGGAATGGGGGGAGGATTCAATAAAAGAGAACCCACAAACACAAAGAGAATTCACCAACACCCTATTGTAGTAAATATTTTTCCAAGACATCAAGGGATGGGTTTCTTTAAACAAATGAAAGGGTGTGATGAGGAAATCACTCAACAATTTTCCATGGCACCACATTCTCTAGGAGAATATAATTCCACTACTATTGTTAGAGAATTGGCCATCTCTTAAAGTCTTCAAACCATAAGTAGAGTGATCGCCTTACCCTTAAGGATTCTATTAAACAAAGAGGGAAAAATAGTAAGTGTTACAACCATGAAGAACTCTTTTATTTAGAGAGAAGAACCTATGGAGTATAGGAATGGAGTAAGAAGAGAAATCCTACCTTACCCCTAGGATGAAGTGGCCTACCACATTCTTGAATACTTATCCTGTGAAGGAAGGATGGGCATTGTATATGCGTATCATTTTAGGCTACTCCATGCAATGAGATTCAAAGAAAAACTACCAATACAACATAGACTAAGTGTTCCCCATTTCCTCATGCAATCAATCATTGACATGATCTAGAAGGTGAGGGAAGGGAAACATCAACACACTTCCCACCATGGCCTCATTAAGTTAATTGTGGTGGATGCTTTAAGCCACTTAAGGAACCTTGTGGTATGGACTGATTTTGTAGACATGGATAGGGAGGTCTTCATTGAAACCCAGTCCATCACACCTGGATAAATATGAACCTTTATCACTGGAGGTATAGGAGGAAAAATAGAGGAAGAAGAGGCAGGAAAAATAGAGGAATAAGAGGTACGAAACATAGATGAAGAAGAGGCAAGAAAAATAGAGGAAGAGGAAGTGGATATCAAGGAATAAGAAGCAGAGAATTAAGTAGCAGAGAGAGAGAACCATAAGGAGACCTCAAAGCCTCACAAGATAGAGAGATAAGGAAATCAAACCAGTCTCTCTCTAGGACATGTTGAGCAAGAAGTGGCTGCAACATTGACCACCTTGAGAACACCTTCCAAGACCCAAAGGAGGTAGCCACGGTAAGATCCCCTATATCTTGAGACAAGGAAGAGCACCACGATAATGAAAGGTAAGTTGCAATCTCTTACAATGGTGCCTATCACCATAGAGGAGTCAATGAGAAAAAAGGAAGAAGTAAGACCTAATGAAGGGAATATTGAGGAGGTTACCTCTCCTAAGGCCAAAACAAAGGCACTTGCTATACTTGTGGAAATCCCACCACTATGGCAGTCACCTTCAAGAGATTGAAGACACAAAATACCATTAGACAATCAAAAAAAGAGGAGCCACAAGAGGAAACAAGGTAGCTATAGGAGAAATAGGGGTTGCTACAGGAGAAACAAGGGATGCTATGGGAGCATAAAGAGGAGTTATAGGAAGGAGAAACCATCTCAATAAAGGATGGAAAATGCCTCAAATAGCTACAAGACCCTAAGCCATATTCTAGTCTAGAATCCTACTACAAATCTGTTGAGAGAGGTAGGATATATCCTAGAAATTTGCCATCCCACTCTTCTTTGAATTAGAAAAGGAATGAAAAAGGAAACATAGATGGATGCTGATTTCCAAATCTGAAAATGTATAATATGTGCGCCTAATGGAGGAAAATTTCAATTAAATGGGTAAGGAATTAAGTGACCTTAAACTAATGGATTCAACAATCAGGGAGAAGCTATAGGCAGTGAACACAAGACTAAAAGAACAACTGAAAAAAAAAGGAAACACAACTTGCTACTATAGCAAGTATCTTTATGGAATCCATACAATGCAGGAAGCCATCTAAATCCTATGCTCATTTCCTCAAGGAGCAGTGGTTGTAAATCCAAATAAGGGCACTAGCACAATATGGCTCTTTTCTTTTCCAAAGCTAAAAGAAATTTATTGAGTTTTGAAAAAAGGTAAAGTATGGAGGAGGTAAAGTTTTCAATTTTCGGGACCCCATTCAAGATTGGGAGACACACAACTCATGGAATTATCATCTTCATTAAAACATGAGGAGACAAGGATTGAAGAGGTAATGAAGGTGATGGAAAAGGAAATAAAGAACCCTCATACATGAGAGCAGAATTGGTAAGCCCTAAAATTGTTATTAGCAATCACAACCTCATCTCCTTTGATTATGATTTAGCACCTAAGTACATAATAACCAAAGCGAAATCCATTCTACATTTTGAGGACACTTTTAGGATGTTAGGAATAGAGAGTTTGCAAGCTTGTCAGAGAAGGTGGCATGCGTTACCGTATAGTCCACAATTCAAAGAGTATCACTTTCCCGAAAGACTAAGGAATGCCTTGGAAAGAACCACATTGTAAAAAATAATCATGCAAAGACTAAAGATCAAATGGATAGGACTCAAACTCAGTCCATTATTTTGGTTGGGCTTATAAGAAGGAATAAACCAAGCAAAAGAAAAAAAGGTATCCACATAGATTTAGACAAATGTTGGTTTTTGTCCGTCGGAAGGTACACCATTTGAGGCACCTTGGGATGTCAATGAGCCCACAAGGGCCATGAATGAGCTTCATATGGATGACTGAGTTTCTTAGAGTATGAAAAACACCATTAATAGGGGGATGATGATGGGTCCCATTAATAAGTATATTTTGAAGTTCGTTGTGTTATCCTTCAACCCTTAAAACTATCATTTTCTCACATTATTTCATATTTTGAGTCATAATATACTTCGTAAGAATAATAAATGGTGTTTTTCATATTGTGACACCTAATGTGATTAAATTTCAGGAAAAAGAGGCATTTTTAGGCATTTACTATGTAGGGGCTTGATCGAGACAACCAAGAGAGAATCTAGGAGGCTTGTCCACCTCCTTAACTCTCTAACTTGGCTTAGGATCAAAAGATCCTCACCCATGGATTGAATTAATTAGCAATTGAGGGAATCCAATAACACGTGAAGGTCAAGGAGAACAAGATCCACAATTCTCGAGATCTTGGAGGGATTCACTGCTATTTTCAAGGGAGATTCTATGAACTACCCTTTTGTATAAATAAACTAGCTAAAAGTTTCATTAGGATTCAATTTTTTATTCAGCTAAAAGTAGCTACTGAGCCTAGTTCTTGAAATTTTTATTCTTAACTTTCATGTGATGTATGAGTCTAATATTTTCTATGAATGAGAATTTTTCCATTGATCTAAATCTGAGATAGTTTTTAGAGGACTGAAACCCTTAGGTTTCGGCCTAACCTAGGAGATTTATTCCCTCTTTTGTATTTCTTTCTTGTTCTTATTTCAAAGAATTTCATGTATTTCTCTTGTTTTAGTAGATGTTAAGCTATGAAAACTTCTTATTATAAGCTTTGTTATCACCTCTCATGTGGGAGGAATGATTGGAAAGATTTACAATCTCATTCCAAAAAAAAAAGCTTATGATTTCTTCGAAATAGATAGATGTTAGTTGTAATCCTTTTTATTTTTCATTCACTACAACTTAGGAGTTAGTTTAGTGATCAGAGTAGTGTCATTGAAAAGAATATATTTTAGTCAAATTCAACTCATATTTTCTATGATAATTTATCTCATTGTGTTATTGGTCATTTGTTGCATGTATTTGGCTAGCTGTGGGTTTGTGTTAATCTACATGGGTGGGCACATATTTCCATATAAAATTGAACCTTTCCATGTTCTTCCTTTTCACCTCACACTACTTCCAAACTTTGTTTCCGTATTCATCCTATTAAGGAAAATAGAGGACATCGTGGGCATCAACCTTGGTGCAAGATAAACCTACGCAAGGTCCTACGCTTGGCTAGGGGGCCCCCCCAACCTTCCTTCACTTTATCCTACCTTCATACATCTTCTCCTATCCTCAAGACAAGATTTCCACCATCAAAAGGCTCTCATAACCCCTCTTGTAGCAAAACATGGCCTCTTGTAGCAATACAAGACCTCTTGTAGCAATACAAGACCTCTTGTAGAAGCTCATGTAGTAACATTGTAGCAATGTTATTTTCAACCAATTTTTATCCCCCCTTTGATCCTAGCCTATTTAAGTTGAATATTGGCCCGAAATTATGATTTTAATATTAAGGAAGGTTCTTAGACAACTCAAACATCCTCCTTTCCTCACTGCAAAACATAGTTAGAATTAGTATTTTTCTTATAAGCATGTTGAAAGTTAGTGATGGGCCTCCAAATTAGACATAAATTAAGGCCCATCTGATCCTCCTTCAACACACTAAACCTCTCTTTTTGAATTAGATGTCATATTTTGAATTTTAATATGTTTATTAGGAAGGTTTATGGATAATTACGTATTTGTGCCTAATATTATTTATTTTTGAAGAATATTATGAGAATATTGGGCAGATTAAGAATATTTCAAGGATGAGATAACCTAGGGACTTTCTCCCTACAATAGGATGATAAATATTGCATAATAAATCAACATGATATTATGAAATTATTTCACAAACTCTAAGGTCCGATGATTGAGAAAATCTAGTAATGTTTTCACTATCATTTAATGCAGATTTCTAGTGTTGGGAACTAGATCCACTATTTGAGGGATTTTGGAGGGAAATGCTTCCTCCTTTCAAGGAGAATGATTCCACATAATTTTATATAAGTATTTTGACGGTTCTAGACACACCAACATTCAGGGGACAACCCTAGTATGAAGTCCCAACTAGACCTCACATCGTTCGGTGTGGGAGTTGCATTCGGTATGATGGCTCGGTTGCCATTGTCTTAAGGATTTGCCTCAAATATTGCTTGTTAGCATGGGAGAGTGGTTTGAATTGCCTTTGAGAAGTGAGGTTCACGTGCCGGGTGAGTGTAATTGTACTTGTGTCAATGATTCTTTCACTGTGAGGGGAAGAGAGTGAAGGTGAGTTCCATGTTGAAAGGGATCAGCCCCAACTCGACTAGGAACACACAACACAAAAGGACATGCACAACTTCCGGTGGAGTAGTGCACTTGGATGCAGCTGTCACAACATACAAGGTAAGATAACATTTGCAAAACTCATGGATCAGTCTGGGATGATTGTGACAGTTGTTACAACAAGGTTCATGTAAAATGTTTGTCTGACATTGCGCAGAGCATTCAACACAGACGAGACAACATTAACAAGATATACAACACATTCCCATTAATGGATGATGCATTACAAAAAATTAATCAATTTATATGTAAAACACATGGTTAAATCAACATGCATTACAAGTGTTAAAGATCAATCTTACAACAAATACAATACATGTATGAAAACGTGTTGGCCTGTTAATAGACTTATAAATTAAGCGAAAGTCCCAAGACACATCGTTACACCATGCATCACTAACCCCATCAATGGGGTGTTGGAGCCACTATTTAATCCTCAAAGAAAATACTTTAGACTCTCTTGGCTATGTGGGAGGAGATGAGGTGAAAAGTCCCTTCATGTAAAAATGATGGGGGTATTTATAGCTAAGGGTGAAATTGACCCTTGTGGCTATTCGACTGCCCTCATGACCATTCGACTTCCATGAATTTCCAACTTACATGACTCTATGTTCAACACGTGGGTCTCTTGGAATTCTACGCTACATCACACTGATTGACAACAAGCCCATAGTGGAGATGTGGGCAAGATCGCTCATGACTTGACTCAACATGACTTGACAAGACAATGTTGGTACATTCATGCTGTTGTTGGAGTGCTTGTCGAGCTACAGTGTTGTTGAGTGATGGATGTCTTCATGGTGTATCAGAGCTTCACCTTCGTATGGTGAAGTGCACATAGTCTTTGATGGTCCTTGGTTCACTTGATGAAGCTCTAGCATGTTGTTCCTTGCTTTCACGTTGGAGGACTTGACAGGTTCACTTGTTCATGAAGGCACATGTTCGTTGCTTTTGTCTGCTTCACATGCTTCATTTGCTTTTCTGATTCACATGATTCATTTGTTCATCCATTGGTGAACCTGTCCATCTACATGTACTCCCTTTGTTCATCACGTTCATCGTCTTGACATGTTTGTCATTGTACTTGTACCTACAGTCACTCATGACGAGATGACATCAAATCCACAACCTCCTAGGCTACCATGACACATGATCATTTGGATGCGGGTGATTGGGAGAGGGAGTAGGGTTGTGATTTGAGATGGTGGCTCAGGGCAACTGCTTATGAAAACTATGCAAGAATCACTAAAGGATGGAGAGGGACAATCTGAGTTGATAGTGATTGTCTGCAAGGTCTGGCTCAATTGGGAGGAAAAATTACGGAAATTTTGGGAGGGATAGTCCAGGCTACAAGAGGGTAGGGTAGGCATGCTTTGTATATTTTCCAAAATAAACAGTGAATAGGGGCTGGATAGCCAAATCTGCATAACTTTCAAGAGGAATGAGTCGAGCTTGAAGTTTTTCTAGGGAACTGCCCAGGAGATTGGCAGCTAGAACTACACAACTCCTAGAGGGAACTTTTAGTTGGTTTTTGGGGTCACTAGCAAACCAGAACTGTGTGATTCCAAAATGGAACTACCAATTTTTTTTGGGGTCATTGGTAGCCAGAACTAAACAATTCTCAAAGGGAATTTCTAGTTGGCTGCTCAATCAATCGCAACAAAAATTGCACAATTCCTAGAGGGAATGGGCAGTTTGTTGCTGGCTAGGAGGAATGCATTAAGTCTGGGAGGCTGACCTGCCGATCATCTCTGCATAATTTCTAAGTTGATTTGACTGATGGGTAGTGGGAGACCTACACATGACCACTTCACAATTTTTGAGATGAACATCCAGTCCACTGTCTGGGTGACCAACATGAGTGTTGTTTGAGTTGCTTATGGGTAGCGCAACTTGAAATAACTAGCTTGCTGCTTCTATGTTTTTCTGGATGACAATCGATCAAGTTGAAAGTAGGGTGATGATCTGATTGTTAGTGCGGAGTTTGGTTGCCAGTACTTCAGCAAAAATGACTAAGTGTGTGAACAGTAGAAAGATACATAGGTGATCATACGAACACACACTCATGTGACTTGACAATGAACCAACCAAACCATCCAACACACATATTCAACATGACTGACTGACTGTGCAAGCATTGAGTTGGACAGTCATGATTGATCGTTCATGATCGATAGGACTCTTGCACGACAATGAATGTGACTCCGTGTGTGAGTGTGACAGATGCTTTCATGGTGAAAACAACAAAGAATGCGAAGCAGAGGCTTTGAGCATAGCCAAAACACAGTTGCAAGCATGACTTAGACATCAACATGCATAGACTTGAGTGCAATAAACAAGCAAGGTGAATGTAAAGACTCACACAAGCTCACGGAGTGAACCCGAGTGTGTGTGGTCATCAAGTGAAGCTCTTCAAGGGTGACACAAGCTCACGGAGTGAACCCGAGTGTGTGTGGTCATCAAGTGAAGCTCTTCAAGGGTGGCTCTGAAATTGGTGCAAGACAAAATTTTGGAGGGTGGTTGTAATGGCTACAACAAAGTACCAATTTGAAATTTCCTCTATAGCATGTATTTCTTAGTCTTATTGTGGATAAAACTTGTATTTTTGCGGTGCACTTTCATTTCTTGCAGGGATGTACTTGGATTCATTCAAATAATGAAGTTTGGTGCCATTTTCAGTTGCTAAATACTGGTCTCCTTCATCAATCTCTAAGTATCCTTGGGCTTTGCCATCTTAGGAGCCTTGGATCCTTCTATATAATTTTATTTTCTTCTTTTCACTTCTTATTCACATGCATCTCTTATTCTTGTTTTTCCTATTTCTACATTTAGTATTGATTTTTCTTTTGCTATATAATTGGGTTAAATCATTGAGGTAAGTTATTTTGTAGGTTATTTACAGAGTCATAAGAATTATTTCATTCTTTTAACAGATTTGGAATATCATAGTCATCATTGAGCTACTTGGATTACTTTACTTATTCATAAATCTAAAAAATTTGGAAGTCCCTTCTAGCAAAGAGTACAAATCTTCTGCTACTTATCAGAACATGTTAATGAGATTAATTTAAGTTTATTCCACTTGGGTTAGGTCCTAAAACAAGTCAATTTAATAAAACAAGAAAACCCCATTGTATTTCACTCGATTAGGCTAGGAATTTGATAGGTTAACTAGCTCACTATTTTTCAAATTTCCAAATTTTAAACTAGTAATTTTCTGTTATTTTTTAGGATGTGTTAGCAGCGGTATTTTGGAGTGATTCATTTGGAATGGAAACCTAAGACATCCTAATTAATAAAATAAAATTCCCCAACCTGTTTTAATTTTGTTTACTTTTTCATTTATCAAGATTATCACTCCTGTAGCGATTCTGTTTTGCTCCTGTAGCAATTATGTTTCACCTCTAAGAACTACCTATAACACTCCTATAGCATGTGTAAACTTGACCATATTTTCTCCAAAATATTGGTTTTTTTTTCTTAGGCTTGAATCATAACCCCTAGGCTCTAAATCCATGATTTAGAAAGAATAAAAACCAATTAGGACATGCCTTTTTACAAATTAGATTAGGCAGATATATTTGAATTCATGCTCTTGGACTTCAATTACAAATTGTTGTTCTTGCCTAGGATTAATTTCTTTTCAAAGTAAAATTTCCATGTCTAATTACGATTTGATTTGATGACATTCACTCTAGTACATCAAATGAATGAAAGAATGACACATTTTATGTATCCTATATAGAGTCGACACCTCTTACGTTTGTACAAAACCTAGGTTTATAATTAAAGTTAGTAGCTTTGGGAGTTGCAACATTCTTGTTACAATACGGAGGTGCATCAGTTAAATTAATTATTTTCAATAAAATTTAAATTAGATCAGTGATACATGCAATTAGGTTAATGATTTGATTAAATGTGCAAAATAGAGTGTCTTTATTTCTACAAGTAGACTATCCCTTTCTCTTTCACTCAATGTCAATTAGCATCTACATTTGAATGAATGGAATTTTGAATTTCATAGTTAGAATCATGTTCAATTATGATTTCATAATAATTTTTCACTATATTTTGTTGGAGGAATGGTATTTGAACACCTTGATCTTATTTCATCACTAAAGGTGAGTTGAGTATAACCTAACATAATGTGCATATAACACTATCACCTCTAAGTTTTTATGAACCCTGGATTAATAATTTGAGTTTGGGAACCCTTGGGAGCTATATCACTCTTGGTGAAATACCAGGGCTCACTAAGAAGGGTGTTTCATAATCCCTTTCTTGCTGAGAAGGAGTGTTGAAAAATGCAGCAAGAAATTCTCAATTTGATTTTACCTTGGTCAAAATGATAAATTTGAATTTCCACTTCAGCAGACAACTGGGATGAAATTAATTGAGGTGACATGGCTACTGTCACTTAGTTATCTTAATAAATTCAACTTAGAGTACTTATAGTTCATTAAGCATGTATGATTTCTAATTTGTAGCAATCAAGGTCAGTTATTTCAAGTTTTTTTTCATTTAAACTACTTCTAACTATTATAAGAACTAGTGGAAGGTAATTTGTGTAGTGGGACTTTAGTATAACTAAGTGATTATCAAGTAAATTAATCAATCAACCCAAAATAGATAATGCATGTAGAGAGTTTGAGCTCCCCACTTTTGGTTGATATTCTAAAGCATTAGCACATCAATTATAGACTACTCTTGAGTTTATAGGTGTTGCATGCAATCAAATCATTAACCTTAGGAATTGCACAATCATTTTGGAGGAATTTCCTAAATAATAAGGGTCTAATTTCTCAGGAATTGTACAAGGAAATAGGGGCTCAAGAAGAGGCAAGAATTGCTTAAGTCCATGTCATATCTTCTTACTGAGCATAGAAATAGGTTATTAACTTGTAGGTTCAGCTCAAATTGAGCTAGCAATTGTAATACATCTCCATTCATCATATTAGTGGAAGCATGGATAGGGGTCTTGAGCAAGCTTATTTCCCTTGGAAAAATATTGTGTGCATGTGTGTTATTTATCATTACATGTTTTTCATTGATGTTCTAAATTGTGAATTGAATTCTGCAAAGAAATAGAGTAGGTTTATGTCTTACAGTTTTGATTAAAATTTAATTAGCAGTTGCAAATATACATCATCATTTCTACATCGTATCGGAGCAAGATTCACATTAGAATATGAATCTTCAAGTTGTTTCTCAATAGGATCAATTTTGTAGTTTGATGTTGTAGGATCTCTTCACAATTCTGAATATGACCTTCAACAGGCCTCGACTAGAGTATGCCTTAGAAGGATTCTCTAATTTCATCGCATAGAAGGATCACATGGAGGAGGTATTGCATGAATATCGATTGCTATAATATGTCAAGACAAACATTGAAAAACCACAAGCATATGATGCCTAGAACTTTGCTCAATGTAAGAAATATGTAGCCAAGGTGAGGAGACTAATCTTGGAGGGAGTGTGAGATTACATTATCTCAAATATACATGGGAAAGAAACTCCTTTTACAACATGTAAAGCACTGACAAAATTGTTCGAGAATAATAGTGACCATAGGAAGCTCGCACTTGAGGATAAACTTAAAAATATCAAGAGGCAAAATAATTGCACCATTCCACAATGTCTAAGCAGATTCACACAAGTTCATGATGAACTTGGTGGGGTTGGTGTAAATGTTGCAGAATATGAGTTGGTAAGCCTATCCCTTCTAGGCCTTCCCAAGAGCTACCATAGGTAAAATGATTCAGTGAACGAGAGGGAGAAAATACCGACTTGGTAATGCTTATGGTTTGATTTACTATAGGAGGAAATAAGGAATAATAGCAGAGATGGGACTTCATCGAAGGGAAATAGTAAAGAAAATTTTTCATTGGTTGGAAATGGAAAAATGGGAAAAGGGAAGAAATATCAAACCAACCATAATCTAGCCAAAGGGGAAAGAAGAAATCTTTGTCCAAAATTAAATGCTTCAATTTTCTTGAGTTTAAACACTATTCCATGAAGTGTCCACACAAAAATTCGAGCAAGATGACCTCAAGAGGAGTGGTAGGTAAAATTTTGGCTTCATGGTTTGAGCCTGACTTCACCCTTTTCACATACATGGCAAGCACAATGATGGGGACTATGTGGTACTTGGACTCAGGTGCATTGTTCCATGTGACAAAGTGTAAAGATGTTTTTAGTGACCTGGAGGAGAGGGATATCTAGATTCACATTGAGTTTGAGGATTACAGAAGGTATAATGCAACTGGGATTGGTACAATTGCCTTTCAGAGGGAGCTGAGATCCCCTCTCAGAATCAAGGATGTCATGTTTGTTCTAGGCTAAAAGAAAAATCTCATTTTTGTTGTAGTTTTGGAAGGTTGTGATTATGATGCGAGCTTTAGCAAAGGAAAATAATTCCCCAAACACATAGCCATGGGATAGGTGAATTTGATTGGGGTTCGTGTGAAGAACCTGTATAATTAAGGTAGAGATAATGAGAAGCCGCATTATTAGTGAACTTTGGCACATAAGACATGGCCATCTGCACCATGATGTCTTGAACATTATGCAGCAAATAAACATTGGCCTCACTAAAGGATACCTTAAGAAATGTAAAGGATGTACCTTGGGTAAGTATGCAAAATCCACATTCCATTATCAGGACAACAAGTCACATGCAGTCTTCGTAAGGATCGACTATGATATCTACGAACCTTTCTTAATGGACTCCACTACTAGACACAAATGTTTTTTCATTGTTATTTATGAATTCTAAAGGAATTATTAGATCTTTTTCATGTGGAAGAAGGAAGAGACATTCTCCAAGTTCATAGAATTCAAGGCACTGGCTGAGAAAGAAACTAGTAAGAACGTGAAGGTTGTCAAGAGTGATAATGGAGGTGAGTACATTTAAAATTAATTCAAGAATATATGTTACATGACCAAGGCCTACCAATGCATTTGTTGGCAGAGGCATGCAAGACAACATTCTACATGCAGAAGAAAAGTCCTCATATGACTCTTGGTATGATTATATTCAAGGATACTTTCTCAAGGAAAAAGCTGGATGTGTCACACTTAAGGATTTTTGGAGGCTATGTTTACTGCCATGTATCCAAATAATAAAGGAAGAAACTTGAGCTAACAACATAGTTGGGGGTATTTTTAGGTTACATAGAAACTCCTCACAACTACCTTGTGTACTTACCTTTCCTCAGAATGATAGTTGTGTGGAGGGATGTACTGTTTGATGAGGAGAAAGTGATGAAGTGCTCTCTTGAGAGGGAATTTCATATCCCACAAGAAGAGGATATTTTTGCTCCAAAGGAGGAGCTTTAGGAAATTTCCGAGTAGCAAAAAATGAGGAGAAAAGAGTGGAGACATCCACTCAATAAGAACCATCAAAAGAAAGGAAAAAGGGAATAGTGAAGTTGATAGACTTTTGCATGATGCGGGTGAGAATGTGGGAAATCCTTCATATTTTTGTAGGTAGAGGAGGTCACATTATCGGTATAATGGCTACATGGCTCTAATGAATGATCTTGTAGAGACTAAGCCATTGTATTTCAAGGAAGCAATAGAGAAACCTATATGGGTTAATGAAATGGTGGAGGAATATGAATCCAATGTAAAGTACAATGTTTTGGAAGTGGTACCAAGACCAGTAGATAAATCAGTTTCGGGTTCAAGATGGATCTTCAAGGTAAAAAATGCAACAAATAGAGGCATAGAGAATTATAAGGATAGATTTGTGGCCAATCAATACTCTTAAGTTGAGGTAATTGACTATGAGGAGAACTTTGTTGTTGTAGCAAGGTACTCATCTGTTAGATCAATTCTTACATTGGCTACACAGATAGGGTGGAAGATAAACCAAATGGATGTAAAAACAACATTTCTAAATGAAGTTATTGAGGAGGAGGTGTACATTGAGCGACGAAATTTTTTTATACATGTTCGGACAAGGTCCCCTAGGGTTAAATTTTGTAAAATTTTTGTTAATATTGTAAATTATTTGCATTTTTAGGAGGGAAGCATGAGTAGCGTAGGTCGATAAGAATCAAAGGAGTTTTAGGAAGTTCAAAACCCCTTAGTTTGTTAAGATTCAAGTTTTTTTGTGAACTGCCCATGGTTCACAAACCATGTTATTGTAATGAAGAAAGATAAAGAAAGGAGTTACAAAAGAGTTATAGAAATGAAGCAATCTTATAAGAGATAGAAGTGATATTTTGAGTCATTTTTTGTACTTAGGTGAAGGAAAAGGATCCCACAGCTATGTGCACAGAGGCCTTGGAATGTCCGCAGTTGAGTGTGCGAGGCCTTGCAGCTATGTGCGTAGGGTTCAAAGAGTCTGTAATTGAATATCTAAGCATAATAAATTTTGTTTTTAAGGATTATTTGCATATCTGTTAATATTGTATAGTCTGCACACTTTGAGGAGTGGAGCATGAGTTGTGCAGGTCGATAGGAGTGAAAGGGACTTTAGGAAGGTCGAATCCCCATAATTTTTCAAGCATTAAATTGTTTTGTGACTCGCCCATAATTCATGGACCATGGTATTATAATGAAGTAAGATATAAAAAGGAGTCATACAAGATTTATAGAAATGAAGCAATCCAGTAAGAGAGATAAGTGCAAGTTTGAGTCTGTTTTCTATACTTAGGCGAAGGGGAAGACTCTTGTTGTTGTGTGCTTGAAGACCTTTGAAAGTATGCAGCTGAGTGTGCAGGGCCCTAGAGGTGTATGTGTAGGTTTCAAAGAGTTTGTAATTGAAGATATAAGCATAATAAAGGTTGTTTTGAATAATTATTCACATATCTATGTATTATTGTCTATCTTTGAATTTACTGTATTTCTGATCTAATTGAATGCAATTAATGTGGAAAATACTTAATAGATGCATGAAGAAGTAGATCTTCTTAATTATATAACGTTATGAATGTTTAGCACAATTGATGAATGGTTTACATATGCTAGCTGTTAGTTATTGTAATTTCCAAGTTTTTAAGGGTTAGAGTTTGCAAAGCTCAGGAGAAATCCCTAATTTAGCTATTTCTAAGATGTGCAAAACACTAAAGGAGAATTGTAATCCTTCCACCCATGAGATTCAACTTAAATTTTTGTGTCCTATGACTTTGGCTATCAAGTATCTCCTATGAAAATATAACTTCCATCAAACCATTCATACTCACGGATTCAATTCCTATGATGGGAACATGAAAGGATATAGTTGTGTTAACTATCCATGCTTCACAATTTACATGTGTACTTGAAGTAACCATGTACACATCATATCCTTCACTAAAGGAATCTTCTATTATAAGAGAATATCATCTTTAGATCTTCTCCCTTTATCAACAATTTTGGTTCTAAAATCATTCTTATAATGCAATCATTTTCCACATCTCAAAGATACCTTCAGAAAATTTCTGGGATATTTAGATATCACACAAAAGGAGTTACTTATATTTCTACTCTAGGAGAATCCTCTTAGAGAAAAGGAATCTACATTTTGGCTTTCCATGTTTTCCTATCTCATCTCTTTCAGTAAATTGATGAGACTATTTTGTTGAAACTTAAAGTAGTTAGAACATTGCCTATGGAAAAAAATAAACAAATCCACGAGTCTAGTAGAGAGAAAAATAAAGATGATGCACTTATATTTATCCAAATTATTAATATCAACATATAATAACAAAATTACCACATTATGTATGTCATTTAAATTCTCTGTCATCTAATATCCATCCTTGATCCTTAGGTTAAACAACATATCCTATATGAAAAATTTGTTGACCACTAACTTAGAATGATTTAACGCCCAAATTATTCCACAAATCTTTTGTTTTATCTTCCCCTAAATAATTTAGTAATATTTCATTTCAGATAGATAACCATATTTTTCTCTTTTCCTTTCAATTCAAGTTGGTTTGGTCTTCTATTGACAACCTCAATTCAAGGTGGTGGGATCTATAGGAAGTGATAAAGGGATTTTTCAGGCTAGGGTTTGAGAATATTTTTTTCAAGATGATTCCTAGACTAGAGGATCCTTATGGAGAATTGGCAATTATGTGACCTTCTTGAAATTAAAGTTATACAATTGTGGGACCACAAAGGACCAAGTGGACCTAGAATTAGGTCAATTGTATGGAGTTGATAAACCAAGGAGGGGCTTGACCTAATTATGGGAGAGAATAGGATCAAAGGAAAAATTTTCTTTGAGTATTGAAATGCAATGATTCAAATGAGGACACTAACCGAAAGCGAAATAGGGAGAGAAATGATCCTCAATATGGGGCTTGCAATATCTCGAGATTCCACCATCGAATTGTGAAATTTTTTTGGAGAAGAGCCCAACCCAGTTATGGACCAATTTTCAAGGTGTTTCGATGGCTATAAAATATTTCGCTTGATACCCTAGGTGACCCTCTAGGGTTAGGCCTATAATTTGGAAAAATGAAGAAAAAAGAGGTAAATTTGACAAGAAAAGGTATACGAGGATCATTTCCTTATTACTTGGGATTAATGGAGTCAATGGACACGTGGATCGAGAATTTTTGTGAGCTAAGGAGACCTAATTGATCATTCCAAGCCTCTCCAAGGGAAACAACTAGGTCAATAGGGATTTATAGTTCAAATTTTCTGAGATGAAATTTCGGAGCTTAATACTGATTACGTGTCTCTAGGAACATTCAACAACTCTCTTCAAGTAAAATGTATGCATTAAATCACTTTTCAAGGTTCCCCAGAAGAATCTTGCATTTACTTTAACCCATACAAGAATAGCGATAACCATAACATACAGTAAAACAGTAAATAACAAGAATAACATCAAAATTTGACTTACATGAGAGACAGAGTATATCCATTCATAAAATTTACATTGGAAAGAATCTCCAAAGACAAGAGAGAAAATCAAAACATCATAGTGCATCAAGAAAACTCCAAAAAGTTTACCCAACAAAAAGTGTGAAAAAATATTTAAAGAGATGCCAATCTGATCCAAGTGATGGAAAGAGGAATGAATCACCTATCATATACTTATACAATCCAATAGGATATTCAAATATTATATTTTTTCCTATTTAGCCCCAAATAATAAAATAATGCTAAATAATGACATGACTTGGTGACAAGATCACCAAGATAACTCAATAACATAAAAATAAACCTCTCAAGAGGGAAGAATTATCAATATAATGACTTTTTAGGCCATTGAGAAGGCCTAATGAAATCCAAATTGTGCTATGGTGAGAGAATGGACTCCAAACATAATGGACAAGGGGTTGGCCACTTTTTTCCCAGGTAAGTCACTTGTGGTGCTCCCAAGTAGGTGTGGAGGCACAAGGACATCCTCATGAGTCTCCAAGTGGATACAAAATGTATATAAAGCATATGGATGGGCTAATATGATTGTATAAGCCTACCCTTTGTCTCTTGTAGTGAGACACATCCTCATCTAGACCCTGTAACATCTACCAAGTGTATGGTGCACGTGTGGAGCTGATTGGGCATGGTGAACCAAGTGCATCATTCTCATCCAGAAGGTGGAACACAGGCAATCAATAAGTTGTTTTGGGGATCCATGAAGTACTATCTAATATGGTGAAGTCCCATGGCTCTCAAATATCACCCTACAGGTGCCAATGTGGACCTCTAGAGGGATAGGATCCCATATAGGGAGACAAATCATAAAATGGAGACCCACGTTTAATCCTCCATAAGATCCAATGCATCCCCTTTCCCTCCAAAACAACAAATCATTAGAATAGTCAAGTAAAAGAGCTTACAAGTCATGGAATAAATGGGACACTTCATGGTAGCATGGCCTTCCACAACAGGTTTTGGTATGTGCAAGTGTCTCCAAGCTAATTAAGGGGTTTAATAAAGGACCCTATTAGGTGGTTTCTATTAGTGTCAGTCTTGAAAGCCCTCCATCAGTGATCAAAAAGCTCTTTGCATTTGCATTAGTAGGTGTCTCATCAGTGTCAAATTTTGCATCCCGTTAGGCATGCCATAAACCTGATGGAGGAGCTGGTCTTTATGCCCCTCTTGGCTTTGCTGGATCAGGTCATATCAGTTATTTATAGTTTTTCAAGCTGTTCTTGATGTGTCTTATTGTCAAATTCCTAGGTCTAGGGTTTTGGTCATTTGTCTCTGCAAGGTCATGTCTCTGAAAATCCATGAGTACTCAGCAAGCCAGAGGGAGGTTAGTTAACATGTTTCTTCAATATTTTTATCTTGTACAGACAATTTTTACCTTCGATTTAAAAACTCTGTTTTTAAAGCCCAAGGTCATTTTCTCAGTTTTGTAAATAAATGATGAAATTTCAAAGTCTTCAAAAAGACAAACTACAACCCTGGTCCCCTTACCAAGGTCCTTCAGATGATCTACCTGCAAAAGGAATCATGTCAGAGCACTCAAAAAGTCAAATTCAGGATAAAGGAAACCAAAATCAGTATTTTTAAAAAAAGTGTCAAAGAAACCTTATAAAGTGGGTTTATGGATGAAATTTTTTCAAATGAAGTTTATAAAAGAATATGTTCCCTCCTTTCACTCTCATTGTGCATTTGAAAGCTTGCAAGAGAGAGTTTGAGAGAGTGATAGGCGAAAGGAGTATAATTGTAGCGATTTCGGGCAGCAGAGTAGTGCGAGACCCGTTGAGAGGCCTGCGAGACCCGCTGGGTGGTGCGAGACCCGTTGAGCGCCCCTCCACAGTGCAAAAATATAACTGGCGAGACCCGTTGGGCGGTGTGAGACCCGTTGAGCGGCCTGCGAGACCCGTTGAGCTGTCTTGCTGCAAACTTCAAAACAATTGCCCAATCTTCCTCCAAGTCATCGAATTTGTTCGAGGTAGGCTCTTTACACATCATTTTTT
>APFE031358199.1:32637-45370 GCA_000404065.3 Pinus taeda
GGCCAAATGATTTTCTTGATGGGTAAAATGATAAGTAGACTCAAAGACCTTTCCAACGAGCCCACTTTTGCTCAATTCCGACACCGGGAAGGCCTTCAAACAGAGTTGCCAATGTGCGAGACCCTTTGAGAGGCCTGCGAGACCCGTTGGGCGGTGCGAGACCCGTTGAGCGCCCCTCCACAGTGCAAAAATATAACTGGCGAGACCCGTTGGGCGGTGCGAGACCCTTTGAGCGGCCTGCGAGACCCGTTGAGCTGTCTTGCTGCAAACTTCAAAACAATTGCCCAATCTTCCTCTAAGTCATCAAATTTGTTCAAGGTAGGCTCTTTACACATCATTTTTGTGGTTGGTGATGGATGTAAGCCCTCATGCTATGATTTTAACCTCCAATCTTGCAAATGAATAGACTTATATGGCTGCAATGTTAATGAGCAAACTGTGATAGGGTTTATGGTGTTTCAAGCTGTTTTTTCCTTTAATTGGTTTCCTTCCCTTCCCTTTTACCTACACTCATATGTACATTTCTTTCCCCATCATCATTTTATAAATGAAATACAAATCCCCTTCCCATCCCTAAAACACAAAAATGAAAACCCTACCCCTCTCCCAAAGCATCAAATCACAAAAATGAAAACCCTAATTCCCCTCTACCATATGCATGTGTAAATAACAAAAATGTTGGTAAATTGTCAGCATGTTTCGTGCATGATTTCCCTATTTCCCTATTAAATATGTACATATGTTCCCATGTTCATTTCCATGCATGTTTTTCATATGCAATAATCTTTGCAAATGGTTTCCCTTTTACAAATATGTGTCCCTATAAGCATGATCATTTGCTAAATCTCCCTTGAAATTCCCTGATTATTTTCATATTTTTCCCATTACTTGTTAAGGAATTCCCTCCCCTAACATTCCCCTCATGTTTTTCCCCTTGAAACAGCATAAAGTTCAGCATTTTTGCAGGCAGAAACAATAGTTCCATTTGTCTTTCATTTTGTCCACTTTTCTCCAATAACCATGTCAGAAGTCGAGCCTTATGAGCAAAGTGATGACCATTCATTATCTACAGAGGAGAGGAGGCCTCGTAAGGGTGGACATCATAAGCGAGAGGAGCCCACCTCTCTGGCAGAATTACAGGCCTGCCCCATGGCAGTGAGTTGTTTTCAGTATATGTCTTGTTATTATTTCTGTGTGAGAATTTCTCAGATTCAGCATCATAGAGAGTTGGCCCGCTTGTTTTTCTTGCACCTCCGTGATGGACATGTCACTCTGGCAGGGGTGAACTTCACATTGACTCCTGAGATGATCTCACAGGCTACAGGGATACCAAATGTGGGTGAGGTGTGGCCTAAGCGCAGATTGCTAGATTTTGTTCATTTTGAGCCATATGTCCGGCCATCATCTGTGGAATTTTTGACAGGTGTTTTTCCATTCAGATTTCTTTGGAGTGAGTATGCTCCCATCATGAGGCTTATTATGCGTTATTTTACTTGTGAGGGCAGATTTAAATAGGTGTACTCCTATCATATTCGCCTTTTGATGCATTTCACCCGAGTGAGGATGATGAACATCCCGATTTTCTTATTTCAGAATATTCGGAGGATGGTGCCCAAGTTGCAGAAGAAGACCCTAGCTCAGCAATACAGCAGCCTATACCATTATGGTTTGATTCAGCTTATAGTCTCATATCAGTTGACTCAGCAGGGCATTTCATGGGAGGAGTTCATCTCCCGTGAGTTTTTCACAGTGCCACATCAGCCACATTAGGAGGTCATTCATGAGGTGGGAGGACCATCTCAGCAGCCTGATGCTCCCGTCACCTGACATGTTAGTTCCACTCCTTTGGTCACTTATCAGAGAGGCCCAAGGGCCTTATTTGCAGCAGCCAGGCAAGTACTATCTCCATAGCAGGTGGAAGGGGTCTCGCCTTCATCGTCATCACAGCGACTGTTATCTCCACGTCAAGTGGAAGGGGCCTCGCTTTCTTCACCAGCACAGGTACTAGAGAGGGGCAAGCAGCCCATGATCGAGGAGAGATTGTCAGGCGATCCGGTTATTTATCTTGACGCCGGTTCTCCTAGCATAGAGCTCAAGGATATCATCCGAGAGAAAAGCACCGAGATTCAGTCATTGCAAACGAAATTATTGATGGCAAAGTGGATTATTAATTATCTAGAGCAGCAAAACAAACAACTGGAGGATGAGCACAAGTTATATGAGCTGCAAAAGATTCGTGAAGACCGGGAATTGGCTCGCAAGAGACCCGATGACTTGAGACCCATAGATCGAGAATCTATGCTTATTTGGGATAATGCTCATTTGAAAAAGCTCTTAGCTAAGGCCAATCGAAATAACAAGCTGCTGAGAAACATGAAGAGTCACTATTGGGCAAGGATGCAGGTATGCAAGGTTAGAATGAAAATGTTCCAAAGAAGGTGGTCCAAGGCTCTTAGGCGGAAGAAAAGGACCAATCCACTCCATATCTTGGCGGAGGCATCCCTCAAAGATCATGGCACTCACTAGCATCAGCTATAGCACAAATCCCAAAAATTTCTGAGAATTTTGGGTAATTTTGGAATTTTTTGGAAATTTACAGGTTTTGGCTTCTCAACGGGTCTCGCCCCCGCCGCGACCTTTTGTCATCGTAGCTCCATTTGGCAAAAACTTAGTATTTTTGGATTTGGCATGAAACGTTACACTTTCTCATCCATTAGTAAGAAATTTCATCGAGTTCTGGGCCTCCAAAAGGTCAAAATGCATGCAAAATTTGACTTTCTGCCCCTTTTTTGAGTTGCAGAAACCCATTTTGGGAGAATTAATTTTTGACAGGGAAAATGAAATCCAAATTCAAAACTTCTAGTTGGGTTGTAAAGTAGACTTGCCGACCTTTCCAACAAGCTATCCTGCACCCAATTCTGATAACGGGAAGGCTTCCAAATAGAGATGCAAAAGTGTGAGACCCGTTGAGAAAAGGTGTGCGACCTTTTGAGGAAATTTTGCCAGATTTGACCAGTTCAGCCTAGAAAACGCAGTTTGGCTTCAGTTTGATTTTTTGGGGTAAAAAATGATTATCTTTGATGTAATTATGGCAACTCTAAGACACTTTTACTCTTGTTTAACACTTCTATAATATTCATTCATGTAAAAGGATAAAAATTTAATGCATGAACTGATTTCCAAGTTTATAGAGGCAAGTTGTTTTGACTGCCTATTTTGTAGTGCTTAGTTTAGAAGTTGTTCAAACTGCCCCTAGGATAGTGAGCTCGAATCCTAGAGGTGGGGAAAGAGGTTAGATCATATATATTATGTACTTTCATACTCATTTTCATGGTTGGACTCTTGAGGGAGAAGCTATCATTGTATTATTTCACTGTATCTCTGCAATTTTTGGCTAAGGAAGACCAGGGTTTTGCAGTCCCTTTTGGGATTCTTGTGGTTACATGTATTGATGGTGTGTTTCTCTATGTACCTGTAAGTGTGTTATGTGAATCATTTCCTTTCTTTTCCTTCTGCATATTAAACAAACGAAGTGTTAAAGTAAGAATTCATGACTGTCATGCTCTGCTTTTAAGTTTGTTTAGTTTTAATGTTTTCTACTGTTTAGGGAGGATTCAAAGTTATTGTTTTCCCTCCTTAGATCCTCACCTGTCTTTATCATCCATTCACCTCAGCTAAAGGCATCAATACGGTCTCCTATCTTGCCCCAAAGAACCCCCTGCAGAAACTGTGTCAAATCCCCGCACCCAAAATTGCCACTTCCTCAATTTGCCACCAAAAGCCCAAAAATTTTAAAATCAATCCTTCTAATCAGTTTACTAGCCTAATATCAGTGTTACCTTATTGGTCATCTCATCCATTGAAGATTTTACGAGATAGACCGGAGAGAGCCTTCTCCTGCCCCGTAGGGCTAGCTACGAGGCTAAAAGGTTTGATGTTGCCTTGAGGTTTTCCTTTTTCAGCCTAAGGTGAAATTTTAAGTGCTAACAGTTTCGACCTTTAAAGGGGGTTACATGTCCATGGTACATCCATATAGTGGTAGGTGGAAAATGATATAGTGCTGGAACAAAGTGGGAGTCAGGGGAATACTCCAAGCCACATGCCATGGTAGAAGGGTAGCTATAATAAGGGAAGCCCACACGTGGGTATATGACTGTAGGAGGGAGAAAATCATGGATCATGAGTTATCTCAAACTTCTTTTTCTCCACCCATATTAATATTAATTTTTCCTTTAATTGATTTTTCTTTATAACTTCTCAAAGCTCCCAGGGATGAGAGAATGATTTCTAATATATAAAAGCAGGTACCCCCTTTTAAGGTGGGACATTTCATTTCCCACCAGGAGTTGGGACAATCATGGGTTCCTTTATGTGGAGGGGGCTCATCTAGGGCCCATAGGAACTAGGATGATGACCGTAAATAAGGGGTAGAGGCCATGTTTGGCTTTTTCCCACTTGCTAAATTTGTACGTCCCAACCATCTTTTTCGTTTTGTGGTACATTTCCTCTTAAGAGTCACCAAATTATGCCTTTCCTTTTCTTTTTAGCTACATCAACATATAGGGCATCATTCCAGGTGATGAGCACCAATATTGCAGCAAGAATGTTGCAACTCTTAGGCTACCAACTTTACTTTATCAATTCGGGGTTCGTATAAACTTGGAGGTGACAGTGATGTATACACAAGTAAAAGTGATGGTTATACCTTTTGTCACTATTTACCTGGTGAGAGATGACTAGGTTTTTCAAGCTAGACTTCTATGGATTCAGAAGAAGCTTGGTTCCTTGATGAAAGAAATATTAATCCACTCTAAGAGAGCCAATTTACTCCAATAATGAAAAAGACTGAAATTAAATGCTAAGGCACATTATTCCCTAATTAGCTGCTAAGAGCTATGCTTTGCAATGATGCTACACTAATATGAACAAAATGCTACTTTCCTAAGCATTGAAGTTAAAAACATAAAACACAATTGTTATGCATGTAGAGGACTGTAATAAATCTATTTTGTCTGTTTATGGTTTTCATGAAAAATCAAGTGTGCAAACTAATTTCTTTTGGTGATGTGGCAAGTAGTTTATGGATGTTGGTGGATGGTTGGGAGGCTCAGGAGATGGATGGAAGGTTTTGGGGACCCTTGGGTGACCTTGGCAGATTTCCTAGAGGTTTTCCCTCAATTTACCCTCAAAATAGGCCACTACAAGAAAAACCACAGGATGTACTAGAAACCTACAAGATTCCCTGTATTTCTACAGGATATAGCCGTGAAAAAGCAATGGGTGTTGGAGGTGACGGAAGGCTTAGGGAAGGTGTTTTATGGATGGAATGGCGTGAGAAAAGGCCTAAGATCACTCAGAATCCAAAACTAAGTTTAGGAGATGGTTGGATTCACTAAAAATTCTTGAGGAAATTTCTATTTAAAATGATGAAATTGATGAAAGTTTTGATGAAAACAAGGAATGCCTATGGGGGGATGGATTTGGAAGGTGGTTGCTTGCTATGAGATCTATGTATACTTCTCAAGCATATGCTCTGCATCAAACATGTGTAATTTCCAAAAATTCATGTAACCAAGAAGAATTCTCATGAGCTAGAAAATCATAATTTAATGAACTAATTGTCTACCTTATGCATGAAGAAATTGATGAATAACATGGAATCATGGATGAGATCTACTGCAAGAATGAATATATAAGAGCTGGAAATGAAATCATACTTTGCAAAACTAATCAAATGCTAGTTCAAGTACAACAAACTCTAAATATCATGAAAGAAATGGAAATATATATTTTTGGGTTGCATCAAGGTCTTTTCCTCAAATCATGATCCCAGAAGGAAGAAGTGATGCCAAGACACCTACTGACAGTTTTGTGGTGCCTCTTTTATCCCTTCTAACCTCCTACTGAAGTAAGGTACAAATGGGAGAAAACAAATAAACAATTAATCAAATCTACACTACTTGCAATGAAATACTTCTAAAAAATAGTTTGACCATGAATCTATAAAATTAAGCTAAGCATAAAGATATAAGAAGAGGAACCTTTGTTGTTAGGGTTGGTCCCTAACCTAAGAGCTTTAGGCCTTGATTTAACTCAATACTGAATCAAGAAAAAGCTCATTCTGATTATCAAAACAGAAAATTACATCAAAGTATTCCACAAGTCTACAGCTTGAAAATAGCTACAGTTTTACAACAAAAATTTGAATCCTAATGAGACTCTAGGCCTCTCTACTTATACAACTAAAGTCTCCAATGACTTCCTTAAATTTAGGGAGCCTCGACTCCCAAACTTGAGATGAACTAACTCTTTGTCTATCACTTGCTCGATTGCCTTCTAATCTTCATAACTTGTCTGCTTGCACTCCGAGATGGTGGGAATAATGGAGGAATATTTGAATGGGGGAGGAGTAAATGAGGAGTATTTACCTCTTACAATATCTCTCCCTTGTCCCATTGGAGTTTCAAACCTTAGTCTTTGCCAAAATTCGTTTCTTTTTCTGTTCCAAACCTGAATTCAATGCATATTAGTCCATACTGCATAATATCTCACTTGAACTCATCTCATTAAACAAAATATGATCAAAACACACAATAAGTTGTGAGAAAGGTTGGTTTGACTAAGCTAGGAATTGAATTAAGGCCCATATAATTACCCAATGATGAGGCTCATCATCACCCCCTACGGAAAGTGTTTCTCATCCTCAGAGCAACTCAATCAACATCTATGTCTTTCATAGCTCTAGTGGCCTCCCTGACATCCCATGTCTCTGCTCTGGTTTCCTCTTCTTGCTCAAAGAAACCTGCTTTATTTTCTACCTCCTCCCACTACCTCTTTTCTTCTTCTTCCTTCCTTCCTTCTAGCATCCCTAGGAGCAATGGTGTACTGAGTCTCAAGCCAATCCAATTTACTTTGAGCCTTTTCTTAGATTTCTTGTACATGGGTGTCATGTTCAATGCTTCTCTCATTCTTTGAGGAGAGTGGTACTCTCTTACCTTTAAACTATATGGCAATGTGTTCCATCTCCTCAGGAAAGCTTGTATGTTGTCATCCCCTAACAACCTAAACATGTCCTCAAAATGTGTGATTGCTTGCTCTTGGGTAGCAAGATACCTGGGTGCAAGCTGAGGATCATTTGCAATTAAATTATGTGTGTTGATGAGGACCATTGGATTGGATTGCTCAGCTCTAATCATAAGAGGCTCTTCTTGTTCTTTTGCCAACATCTTCTTCATTTTTGTAGCCCTTGCTTCCTCATGGTTCATCCATGACGCCAAAGCCATCAACTATAAATCCCCTAGCTTAGCATGAGGGTCCCATACATTAATGTCTATTAAGGCCACGTTATGGAAATAAAACTCAGACATCTTGGCCCTATCTTCCAATGTACTTTGATCACAAAAATCAATGAACTGTCTATAACCCTGAAAGGACATAGTGCCTCTCTATGCTAGGATCTTGATTTGGAAATGTAGACACTATTCCTTAAATTATAGGGCATAGGATTTAGCTGGCATCCTACACTAGATTTCTTCCAAAGAGAGACTGGCCATACATGCTAATTGGTTCTCTCTTTCTTGCAGTTGTCCTTTCAACCATGCATTTTCTGTCTCTAACTAATTTCTCATTATGGCCTCTCTATCTCTCAAGCTACTTAGTTCTCTACCCATCTCCTTGAGCTTCTCCTCCATGTGACCAATGTCTTCCACCTAATCTACATCCATTTGTGAGTTATGGCTCTCTCCTTCTAAAGCTCAAAGAATAGTGGAATAGAAAGTTTTTGTGGAATGACCCTGCCCCCTTCAATAAATATGTAGTAGGAGTCAAGGTTAGGTTTGGGGCTATGTTCCCTTAGCTCTAGGTCCTCTTCTTTAGTTTCTTACTGTAGGCTTCCCTCCTTATCCAATTTTTGAGTCTCATGTATGTTTAGTAGAGTATCATGTAGGGCTTCTTCTTTGGTTATGTCCTAAAACAAGTCAATTTAATAAAACAAGAAAACCCCATTGTATTTCACTCAATTAGGCTAGGAATTTCATAGGTTAACTAGCTCACTATTTTTCAAATTTCCAAATTTTAAACTAGTAATTTTCTGTTATTTTTTAGGATGTGTTAACAGCGGTATTTTGGAGTGATTCAATTTGGAATGGAAACCTAAGACATCCTAATTAATAAAATAAAATTCCCCAACCTGTTTTAATTTTGTTTACTTTGTCATTTATCAAGATTATCGCTCCTGTAGCGATTCTGTTTTGCTCCTGTTGCAATTATGTTTCACCTCTAAGAACTACCTATAACACTCCTATAGCATGTGTAAACTTGACCATATTTTCTCCAAAAGATTGGTTTTTGTTTCTTAGGCTTGAATCATAACCCCTAGGCTCTAAATCCATGATTTAGAAAGAATAAAAACCAATTAGGACATGCCTTTTTACAAATTAGATTAGGCAGATATATTTGAGTTCATGCTCTTGGACTTCAATTACAAATTGTTGTTCTTGCCTAGGATTAATTTCTTTTCAAAGTAAAATTTCCATGTCTAATGAGGATTTGATTTCATGACATTCACTCTAGTACATCAAATGAATGAAAGAATGACACATTTTATGTTGCCTATATAGAGTCGACACCTCTTACGTTTGTACAAACCCTAGGTTTATAATTAAAGTTGGTAGCTTTGGGAGTTGCAACATTCTTGTTACAATACTGAGGTGCATCAATTAAATTAATTATTTTCAATAAAATTTAAATTAGATCAATGATACATTCAATTCGGTTAATGATTTGATTAAATGTGCAAAATAGAGTGTCTTTATTTCTACAAGTAGACTATCCCTTTCTCTTTCACTCAATGTCAATTAGCATCTACATTTGAATGAATGGAATTGTGAATTTCATAGTTAGAATCATGTTCAATTATGCTTTCATAATAATTTTTCACTATATTTTGTTGGAGGAATGGTATTTGAACACCTTGATCTTATTTCATCACTGAAGGTGAGTTGAGTATAACCTAACATAATGTGCATATAGCACTATCACCTCTAAGTTTTTATGAACCCTGGATTAATAATTTGAGTTTGGGAACCCTTGGGAGCTATATCACTCTTGGTGAAATACCAGGGCTCACTAAGAGGGGTGTTTCATAATCCCTTTCTTGATGAGAAGGAGTGTTGAAAAATGCAGCAAGAAATTCTCAATTTGATTTTACCTTTGGTCAAAATGATAAATTTGAATTTCCACTTCATCAGACAACTGGGATGAAATTAATTGAGGTGACATGGCTACTGTCACTTAGTTATCTTAATAAATTCAACTTAGAGTACTTATAGTTCATTAAGCATGTATGATTTCTAATTTGTAGCAATCAAGGTCAGCTATTTCAAGTTTTTTTTCATTTAAACTACTTCCAACTATTATAAGAACTAGTGGAAGGTAATTTTTGTAGTGGGACTTTAGTATAACTAAGTGATTATCAAGTAAATTAATCAATCAACCCAAAATAGATAATGCATGTAGAGAGTTTGAGCTCTCCACTTTTGGTTGATATTCTAAAGCATTAGAACATCAATTATAGACTACTCTTGAGTTTATAGGTGTTACATCCAATCAAATGATTAACCTTAGGAATTGCACAATCATTTTGGAGGAATTTCCTAAATAATAAGGGTCTAATTTCTCAGGAATTGTACAAGGAAATAGGGGCTCAAGAAGAGGCAAGAATTTCTTAAGTCCATGTCATATCTTCTTATTGAGCATAGAAATAGGTTATTAACTTGTAGGTTCAGCTCAAATTGAGCTAGCAATTGTAATACATCTCCATTCATCATATTAGTGGACGCATGGATAGGGGTCTTGAGCAAGCTTATTTCCCTTGGAAAAATATTGTGTGCATGTGTGTTATTTATCATTACATGTTTTTCATTGATGTTCTAAATTATGAATTGAATTCTACAAAGAAATAGAGTAGGTTTATGTCTTACAGTTTTGATTAAAATTTAATTAGCAGTTGCAAATATACATCATCATTTCTACATCGTATCGGAGCAAGATTCACATTAGAATATGAATCTTGAAGTTGTTTCTCAATAGGATCAATTTTGTAGTTTGATGTTGTAGGATCTCTTCACAATTCTGAATATGACCTTCAACAGGCCTCGACTAGAGTATGCCTTAGAAGGATTCTCTAATTTCATCGCATAGAAGGATCACATGGAGGAGGTATTGCATGAATATCGATTGCTATAATATGTCAAGACAAACATTGAAAAACCACAAGCATATGATGCCTATAACTTTTCTCAATGTAAGAAATATGTAGCCAAGGTGAGGAGACTAATCTTGGAGGGAGTGTGAGATTACATTATCTCAAATATACATGGGAAAGAAACTCCTTTTACAACATGTAAAGCACTGACAAAATTGTTTGAGAATAATAGTGACCATAGGAAGCTCGCACTTGAGGATAAACTTAAAAATATCAAGAGGCAGAATAATTGCACCATTCCACAATGTCTAAGCAGATTCACACAAGTTCGTGATGAACTTGGTGGGGTTGGTGTAAATGTTGCAGAATATGAGTTGGTAAGCCTATCCCTTCTAGGCCTTCCCAAGAGCTACCATAGGTAAAATGATTCAGTGAATGAGAGGGAGAAAATACCGACTTGGTAATGCTTATGGTTTGATTTACTATAGGAGGAAATAAGGAATAATAGCAGAGATGGGACTTCATCGAAGGGAAATGGTAAAGAAAATTTTTCATTGGTTGGAAATGGAAAAATGGGAAAAGGGAAGAAATATCAAACCAACCATAATCTAGCCAAAGGGGAAAGAAGAAATCTTTGTCCAAAATTAAATTCTTCAATTTTCTTGAGTTTAAACACTATTCCATGAAGTGTCCACACAAAAATTCGAGCAAGATGACCTCAAGAGGAGTGGTAGGTAAAATTTTGGCTTCATGGTTTGGGCCTGACTTCACCCTTTTCACATACATGGCAAGCACAATGATGGGGACTATGTGGTACTTGGACTCAGGTGCATTGTTCCATGTGACAAAGTGTAAAGATGTTTTTAGTGACCTGGAGGAGAGGGATATCTAGATTCACATTGAGTTGGAGGATTACAGAAGGTATAATGCAACTGGGATTGGTACAATTGCCTTTCAGAGGGAGCTAAGATCCCCTCTCAGAATCAAGGATGTCATGTTTTTTCTAGGCTAAAAGAAAATTTTCCTAGAGGTGTTCCCTCAATTTACCCTCAAAATAGGCCACTACAAGAAAAACCACAGGATGTACTAGAAACCTACAAGATTCCCTATATTTCTACAGGATATAGCCGTGAAAAAGCAATGGGTGTTGGAGGTGACGGAAGGCTTAGGGAAGGTGTTTTATGGGTGGAATGGCGTGAGAAAAGGCCTAAGATCACTCAGAACCCAAAACTAAGTTTAGGAGATGGTTGGATTCACTAAAAATTCTTGAGGAAATTTCTATTTAAAATGATGAAATTGATGAACGTTTTGATGAAAACAAGGAATGCCTATGGGTGGATGGATTTGGAAGGTGGTTGCTTGCTATGAGATCTATGTATACTTCTCAAGCATATGCTCTGCATCAAACGTGTGTAATTTCCAAAAATTCATGTAAACAAGAAGAATTCTCATGAGCTAGAAAATCATAATTTAATGAACTAATTGTCTACCTTATGCATGAAGAAATTGTTGAATAACATGGAATCATGGATGAGATCTACTGCAAGAATGAATATATAAGAACTGGAAATGAAATCATACTTTGCAAAACTAATCAAATGCTAGTTCAAGTACAACAAACTCTAAATATCATGAAAGAAATGGAAATATATATTTTTGGGTTGCATCAAGGTCTTTTCCTCAAATCATGATCCCAGAAGGAAGAAGTGATGCCAAGACACCTACTGACAGTTTTGTGGTGCCTCTTTTATCCCTTCTAACCTCCTACTGAAGTAAGGTACAAATGGGAGAAAACTAATAAACAATTAATCAAATCTACACTACTTGCAATGAAATACTTCTAAAAAACAGTTTGACCATGAATCTATGAAATTAAGCTAAGCATAAAGATATAAGAATAGGAACCTTTGTTGTTAGGGTTGGTCCCTAACCTAAGAGCTTCAGGCCTTGATTTAACTCAATACTGAATCAAAAAAAGCTCATCCTGATTATCAAAATAGAAAATTACATCAAAGTCTTCCACAGGTCTACAGCTTGAAAATAGCTACAGTTTTACAACAAAAATTTGAATCCTAATGAGACTCTAGGCCTCTCTACTTATACAACTAAAGTCTCCAATGACTTCCTTAAATTTAGGGAGCCTCGACTCCCAAACTTGAGATGAACTAACTCTTTGTCTATCACTTGCTCGATTGCCTTCTAATCTTCATAACTTGTCTTCTTGCAATCCGAGATGGTGGGAATAATGGAGGAATATTGGAATGGGGGAGGAGTAAATGAGGAGTATTTACCTCTTACAATATCTCTCCCTTGTCCCATTGGAGTTTCAAACCTTAGTCTTTGCCAAAATTCCTTTCTTTTTCTCTTCCAAACCCGAATTCAATGCATATTAGTCCATTCTGCATAATATCTCACTTGAACTCATCTCATTAAACAAAATATGATCAAAACACGCAATAAGTTGTGAGAAAGGTTGGTTTTACTAAGCTAGGAATTGAATTAAGGCCCATATAATTACCCAATGATGAG